>VZRR01000339.1:79162-99064 GCA_013398015.1 Oreocharis arfaki
CAGCTCTAGGTGACCCTGCAGCTCTGGGTGACCCTCAGCTCTGGGTGACCCTCAGCTCTGGGTGACCCTCAGCTCTGGGTGACCCTGCAGCTCTGGGTGACCCTGCTGGGGGCTCTCTTTTTGTCTTGGCAGTTCTTTGTGTTCTGCCACGGGCTGCTGCAGCTCTCCCAGCTCCTGGTCTCCGGCTACCTGAAGAGCTCCATCTCCACCATCGAGAGACGCTACGGCCTGTCCAGCCAGACCTCAGGGCTGCTCGCTTCCTTCAACGAGGTGACCGCCACCGGCCCCCTGTCCCTGCTGAGCGCCGTCCCGTGCCCCTCCCGTTCCCTCGGGAGACGTTCCCTCTCTGTGTCCCTGCAGGTCGGGAACACGCTGCTGATTGTGTTCGTCAGCTACTTCGGCAGCCGCGTGCACCGGCCGCGCCTCATCGGCTGCGGGGCCATCCTCGTGTCCCTGGCCGGCTTCCTCATGTCCCTGCCCCACTTCATCACGGGGCCCTACGAGTACGACCGCTCTGTGGCCAGTAAGTGCTCCAGAAACTTCTTTTGGGCCTTTTGGGGCAGAAGGGGGAAGTAATAGAATGACAGGATGGTTTGATATTAAAGAAGATCTTAAAGATCTTCTTGTTCCACCCCTGCCTCGGGCAGGGACACCTTCCACCGTCCCAGGCTGCTGCAGCCTGGCCTTGGACACTTCAGGGATCCAGGGGCAGCCACAGCTTCTCCGGGCAACCTGTGCTCCCCACTCCCAGAGGAAACAATTCCTTCCCCATATCCGACCTATCCCTGCCCCCTGGCAGTGGGAAGCCGTTGTGAAATTCCCTCCAGGCACTGGGAGCTGCCAGCTGTTGGCTTCTCCTCAAGAAATCTTATTTTTCTGAGAATGAAACCATCCCAGCCCTGAGAGGCAACAGCTACTGGTGGAAAGCAGAGCCAGGGGACGTGGGAACCACGGAGCCATGGGAAAGGGGCAGGGAAGCAATCAAAATACAAGCTGTGCCTCTGATCCCCCTTGTTTGCTGCACATCCAACCTCACCTGCCTTCCCTGGTCTAGCTGGGCTGTCTCTGAGGTTTAGCCCCCATCAGACAACCTGCAGGTCTGAATCACTCATGGAGGGAACGGGACAGAGTGTGTTTGGGATTTTCTCCCTGAAACAAAGTGAAAGGATGAGAAGAGAAAGAAAGGAGAGCACCAATTTTTTGCCTCCTTCCCAGTTCCTGCCATGGAGCTCCAGCAAATCTTTTAGAGGCCTCCACTGAAGAGCTTTTGTTTGGGAGGGAGTGCAGCCAGTTCGGGCAACTGCAGACACCAAAGGGGGCTGAAAAGGTGAATGAGTGCTGGCTGCACGCAGGGGCCAGCTGCAAACCCCAGTTTGGAAACAAGGAGTTGGTGTCTCAGCAGTGCAGGTGCAGGTGGCCCCGTGTCCGAGCACTTGGAGTTCCACAGGATTTGGGGCACAACCATGAAAATCCTGCCATGAGCACCACCACCCCCTCGCTCGGGGTTTAAGGCAGATGAGGGTGCTAGAATCAGCACTTCACTTAGGCAGTAAAGGTGTGAAATGAGTTCTCATTTGCTGGGTAGCCGCTCACAGGTTTGCTCGTTTACCTTTATTGGAAGGTCAGTCAGAGGTCCTGGGAGTGACCTCAGCTCCATTTCCTTGGTGGAGGTGGCTTTCCAAGGCACATGAACCTATCTCTATGAACACCAGTGCAGTGATCTTTGCACCTTCTTCATGTTTTCTTTCACTGCCGTTTAAGGATAAGATAAGGACGTGGAGCTGCTGGAGCAAATCCAGAGGAGGCCCCGGAGCTGCTCCAGGGCTGGAGCCCCTCTGCTCTGGAGCCAGGCTGGGAGAGCTGAGGGTGCTCACCTGGGGAGGAGAAGGCTCCAGGGAGAGCTCAGAGCCCCTTGCAGGGCCTGAAGGAAGGAGTTCTTTCTCCAGCCCGAGCTCCTCAGACCTGTCCCCTCGTCACCACAGGCACCTTCAGCAACAGCACCGACCTGTGCCAGCCCGGGGCCCCGCGGGCCTGGGCCAACCTGAGCGCTGCCAGCTGCACCCCCCACGCCTCCAGGGAGAACCACGAGGTTCTCCTGGTCATGTTCGTGGCCCAGGCACTGCTGGGCGTCGGCGGCGTGCCCATCCAGCCCTTCGGCATCTCCTACATCGACGACTTCGCCAGCGAGAGGAACTCCCCCCTCTACCTGGGTGAGGCTGGGCTGCTTGCCAGGGGGAGAAGCCAGGGTGGAGGTGACAGCAAGGCCAGACAGGACTAATTGGCATTAATGACAGCAGGGTTTGTTATAGCCCCTCTGCTCTGCCCACAGCCAGGAAGGTTTCTGCAGAAAGAGTTTATCTGCTTCAGGCTTGGGCAAACAGCAGGAGAGCTGGGAAGCACCTTTTGGGGCAGATGCTGGGGGTTTTGGCCTGAGAGATAACCTGGAGGTGCAGTTAATAACCATATCCTCCTCCAAAAAGGCTTCAGGAAGGACGAGAGGGACAGTCTGCTCTCTGTGCTCACAAGTGGCAGCTGTGGGTTTAAGGGGCAGCAATGAGGACTCTGATTAGATGTTAGGAAAGTGATAACAAAGCCAAAAAAAGCAGGTTCAACCACCTGGGAGATGGGGGAGTGTCCTTCAGCAGAGGGGGTGCTGGAGAACAGCTTGGGCACAGGCCCAGAAGGGGTGTCCCAGGGTGGTGGGATGGACAGCATGGTCCTTGCAGGTCCTTCCAGTCCTTTCCCAGCTGTTACCTGTGACAGCCTTTTGACCTGCATGGAACAGCAAAGGTAGATCAAAAACAGGTCACTGCTGTTAAAAAATGGAAGTACAGCATCAAATTTTGCTCTGGGAGATGATCCAAACCTCTCACCTGTAAGGTGAGAGTTGAATCTTACACTTGTGGAATTCTTCTATCAGTAATTCACGGAGGAGAGGTCACTGATAACATTTATCTCCTTAACCTTGTGAAAAACCTCGGTGTTCCCAGGGTTATTGATGCCAGGGGGCACGTCTCGTTCCTGGGTGCACTGCAGTCCTTCTGGGAGGCTGCAGGCAAGTGCCAGGAAAGGGCTGAGCCGTGCCAAAGGGAATTCCGGGTGCGAAGGGAGTATGGGGAGCTCTTGGAGATAAGAAAGCTGCCGGGAAATGGGCTGTGCCGGAGGCAGGCACAGCACAGCCTTCTCCCACCCTGAGGCCCCTCTGTCCCCCTGGTCCCTTCCCCCAGGCTGAGCCCTTCCCTGCTGTCGTCCCTCCGCAGGAATCCTGTTCTCCGTGACGGTCATCGGGCCGGGGGTGGCCTTCATGCTGGGCTCTGCCATGCTGAGGTTCTACGTGGACATCGACAAAGTCAGCGCCGGTGAGGGAGCGGCTCCTGAGAGAGCTCCTAAAGCCCAGGGGCTCCCGGCCTCCTGTGGGCTCTGTGCCCTGTGCCAGTGGGGCAGGGTGGGCATCCAGGACATCCCTGTCCCAGCTGTCTCCATCCAAAGGGCTGAGTGGCTCTTTGGGCCCCCTGGGGACAGCAGTGAAATAGGGAAGAGACGATGAAATGTGATTCAGTGATGGGATGGGTCAGGGGCAAACGCTGCTCGAACCCCAGAACTGATGGTCCCTGGGTTGGGAGCCTCCACCTTGGGGCTGATGGATGTTGGGGGTGGCTGGGGCCACCCTTTGGTGCACTGGGGTCCTGCCCTTGTCCCAGCATTGGTCTGATGCCCCTCTCCCCCCTTGTGTTGCAGCTGAGGTGCAGCTCACCAACAAGGACCCGCGCTGGGTCGGGGCCTGGTGGCTCGGGTTCCTGGTGGCCTCCAGCCTGGTGGCCCTGTCGGCCCTGCCCTACTTCTTCTTCCCACGGGAAATGCCGAAAGAGGTACGAGAGGTTCTGCACACACACACACACACGCCGCTGGAGCCGGAATGGCAGCCACAGGAACTGGATCCAGTGGCGGTTCTGTTCCTCGGGAAGGGAAGGGTGCAGGCTGAGTTGCGTGTTCACGTGAGAGGGTTGCAGGGGAGGTGAAGGGCAGCCAGCTTTGTCTGTGCTGGAGCTGAGAATTCCTGAAGTCTGGAGGTGGAATGGAAGTGTCATCAGTGGGCTCCTGGAAGAGAAGGACACCCTTTTCCACGGGAGGAGAGGCCTTACCCTGGTGTTTCAGGCACAGACGAGAGGCTGCCCGGGCAGGTAAAGGCAGCCAGACCTGTCTATCCTGGCAGGACTTTTTGGGAGCAGTCCTTGGATGTTTTAAATTACCGAGGTGTTTCTGAAGCTGGAGCGATGGGCTCCTGGCAGGCAGTGGGAGCTCTGCTCCAGCAGCAGCTGGGGAGCAGGGCCAGGGAGTGGCTGTGCCGAGCAGAGCTGCACCCTGGGCTGACACAGCTCGGGAGCTGCCCCCGCGCTTCCCCAGCCACGCGTCCCGGCGTCGCGGCAGCAGCGAAGAGAACAAGCTGTGCTTGCAGGGGAGGCATTTTCTGTGGGTTGGGATGCTGCTGAAGCTGCTGGGACACGCTCAGGAGGTGAAGCTGCGCTCGTCTCGGCGCCTTGGCCGTGCTCTGAGTGGTGTCACTGCCCTCCACGTGTGCTTTACCTCGCGGCAGCATGGAAACCTTCCTGTCCGAACAAGTCCGTGCACCGGTGCAGAGCAAATCTTCGCTGCTCCTGACACTGCCTGAATTTCCACAGAATTGAGTGGAGATTTGGGGTTCCCCGGCCTGTTTTACCAGTTAAACTTGAGGCTGCAGTGGTTTACGGCTGGCTGACATGAGCTGTGAGGCGATGGGCTGGGAACTGCTCCGTGCATGGCAGGCCAAAGGAGATCCCCAGTGCAGTGTGCCTTACTGACCCTCCTGCAGCCCGGGTTGCTCCAGAGCCTCAGGGACGGTCTGTGTTGGCAGAGCCTGCTCAGCATGCCAGGGTGGCATGCTCCCTCTTAGGGGAAAGTTTTTAATTAGGGCTGATGGGAATATTAATTTCATGAGCGGCTCTTGAGAGAAAATAATGCGCTTCGAACTGAAACAGCTGCACTTCTTGGCAAGTGCTGCACTCTGAGCAGTTTGGGAGAGTTCAAGTGGGAGATGGGTGGATATTGATTTAAAAAAGAGCACAAGGATTTCACCCTGCTCTGCTGGCTGGGATCTGTGGGAACGCTCCCCCATGGCCGAGCACCCACGTATCCCTCTGCAGCACGTGCATTTCTTGAACCCTTGGGTTTCTCCCCATTTTGCCATCTCCCTCAGAAAGCTCTTGGAATCTGCTGACAGTTAAAAATAATAATAATGGGAAAATATGCTAAATTAAAGCCAAATTTTGCCCTCCTTGCAGAATGGGAGGCACCATGCCTGTCCAACAGGGATATCAACACCAGCAGCAGCAAGGAGCCCTGCTTAAAAAACTCAAATAAAGGCCTCTGTAGAAAGTTTGCCAGGTGCTGTTCTGGGTAACACATGTGGGCTGTAGGAGCAGTCCAAGATTTGTTGGAAATGTGTGTTGTAGTGGATGTTTTCCTGTGTGTATGTATATAAATTTATATATATATATATGTATGTGTGTGTATCTAAAGATGTATATATGTATATGTACGTACATAAGACACTTTCTCTTGCTTGCCCTTGGAGGAAATCAGTGTTTGGTTAAGGACACAAAAGGGATGGTTTTTCTATCACAAAAGGCTGTGGGTTCAGGCTGGGATTGCAGGGAGTGTTCAGACTGGAGAAGAGAGACCTTCCAGTGCCTAAAGGGGCTCCAGGAGAGCTGGAGGGGGACTGGGGACAAGGGACGGAGGGACAGGACACAGGGAATGGCTTCCTACTGCCAGAGGGCAGGGCTGGATGGGATATTGGAAAGGAATTGTTCCCTGTGAGGGTGGGGAAGCCCTGGCACAGGGTGCCCAGAGAAGCTGTGGCTGACCCTGGATCCCTGGAAGTATTCCAGGATTCCTGGCTGTCCACAAGCTGGACATTGAAGAATCAACTGAGCTTGTCCACACAGCTTGTAGAGCCCCCCAAAAATTTGTCTTGCCCACAGGCTCAGCATGGGAACAGCCCATGGGGAAAGCACAGCACAGCTCAGCTCTGCCCTGCCCAGAGGCAGCCGAGGCGTTCCTGCACCAGCGGCTTGGATTCCCTTTCTGGCCCNGCATTCCACGGCCACCTTTCGGCTTCACCTTTTCTTGACGAATTCTTCCTTTGAAGTCCCTGCAATGGCTCGTGTTAACATTAATGATAATGTGGGGGTGCTCTTTTGATCTTTTTTTCGTTAAATTAGTCACTCCAAACCCAGAACATCTTTATTTCTCTGCTTTGCTGCTTGCCAGTAGGTTTCTAGCACCAGAGCACCCTGAATAATCCTATTTGAGGGCGGATCATGGCAAAGCCATGGAGTTGTCATGAACTCGGGAAGGGCATGAGGGGACAAGACTCTTATACTGGAAAAACTGTTTTCAGTCAAGAACAGCTTTTTTTCCCAGTGATTCCAGTTTAATCCTGCCTCCGTGAGCCTGAGCCATTCCTTGGAGTTGTGTCCTGGATTGTGAGGAACTGTAAGCACTCTCCAGTTGCTGTGTGGCCAAAGTTTAGCTCCTGCTTTGCCATCTGCTGGTGTTGCTTGGCCCTCTTTGCTCCTCAGATCATGCAAAGAGGGCCAAGCAGCAGGACAGGCTCCAGGAATGGGCTGGACTCCACATTTGGATTTTCCCCAGGGAGTTTAAAGCCAGGCACAAACAGCAGCTGAAAATAATCCTCCCATTTGGTGGGAGCAAGGTGCCCCTCAGCTGGTGGTTCTAACACTCCTGGAAGCAGGGTCCCTGGAGGGACCCACACGTGCTGCAAGAGGCAGAATGAAGTGTTTGTAGGGAGCGTGACCTTGTCAGAAGGAAATTAATCCTTCTCCAAGCAGTGAGGTTTTACACTTTGTTTGTCTAGTGTGAAAATAGCTTCTCTGACCTTACTGAGCTGGGAGTGCCAGGTTCTGTTCACAGCCGGAGGGAAACTCTGCAGACACCTCAAAATAAACAAAGAAAACCTCTCTGTCACAGAGCAGGTCATTTATCCCTGTTTCCAGGGGTGTATTTGGATAAGCCCAGGCTGCTGGCACCTCTGGCTGCCCTTCTCACAGGTGCAGTAGCAGGTGGGGAGAGCAGGAGCCGGCAGCAGAAGCTGCTTTCATTTTCCTTTCCTGCTCAGCCATTCCTGGATTTACTCGTGTCTCTGCAGGGAAATGGGGGATTTCCCCGGGCCAAGATCATGCCGGGGTTGCTCTTCCTGGTGCAAAGTGCGTGGGAGCTTAATTCTCCTTCCTCAGAAGCCTGTCTGCCTCCTCCATCCCCCGTGAGGCTGGAAGTGATGACAGTGGACTCAAGGAATCAGGGAATGGGTTGGATTGCAGGGACCTTAAAGCCCATCCAGTGCCACCCCTGCCATGGGCAGGGACACCTTCCACTGTCCCAGGCTGCTCAAAGCCCCGTCCAACCTTTCCTTGGACACTGCCAGGGATCCAGGGGCAGCCACAGCTGCTCTGGGCAAAATCTTCCATGCAGATAAAATCTCATGGAGAAAACATGAGATGCAACGAGTGGCACCAGGAAACTGAGTCCTCTAAGGAGTCATCCAGGAAAATCCAAGTGTGGGGGCATTTTGCAAGCTTACTTTGTTTCTCCTTGGCACGATGCTGGGGCAGGGCTGAGCAGCCAGCCTGTGTTAGTGCACCTTCCAGCTCCAGCTTGACAAATTCCTGCTGTGAGAGTGCTAAAATCCCCCGTGGCAGGAGCACAGCATCCTCCTCAGGGCCTGGGCATCGCTGATGGTGCAGCCAGCCCCGTTCCAGCATCATCCACAGCAAGCAGGCAGGATTCCTGCTTTTCCTTCTGCCCCTGCTTTCCTTCATCCCAGAGGAATGTATTTCCTGATCCCTTCAGGCAGCAAAAAAATATACCAGGGCCAAGGCAGCATGGGGAGAGGAATTTCCCCCCTCCATGAGGGCTTTGCTCCCTGTGCAGGCTCCCGACCCTGCAAGAGTCACACACAGGGACATCCCAGACTGGGGAATTTGAGGGAGTCGGGTTTTGTCTGGACGTGCAGGCTCTTGGCTCTTAGGAGTACAAACAGCTGGAAGCTGTGGAAGCCACAGTTGGGAACAGCTTGAGTGTATTTTTGGAAAGTGGTGCAGTTTCAGGGCAGAGAGAAGAGCCCCTGTAACGCAATTGAAAAGTGAAAGGGAGCCTGATCTTATCTTTGCATTTGAAAAATGTATGAAAGCCTGAGCTCCAGCCATCAAAAACAGGAAAGGAGTTTCATTGCTTCTGCCCTTAAAAAGGGCACGTGGCACCCGCAGCACAGGCACCGCGACCTCGCCGCTGCTTAATGACCACTCTGAGTTTCAGAGCGCAGGAGGTGATTTTAGCCCAAGAGCTGCCCTTTTCTCCCTGTCCATTACAAGTCCCTAATTGCTGTTGAATGAACTCATTTGTCCAGCCCAGGCTGGTGCCAGGAGCTGCAGCAGAGCTGCTGAGCTGACGGGGGTGGCAGAGCCGAGCTGTAACCACTCCGTGGTTTCCCCCGAACCCTGCCTGCCGTCCCACAGGCACATCAGCACAGCTCCTCTAATTAATGCCCTCTGCTCCTGTGCTTCCCCTAAAAGCCTGCAGCGCAGGGGATCTGTAGCACATCCCAGAAACCCTCTGCTCCTTGGGCCTCCCGGTGCCGTGGGGTGTTGGACCCTCACGCGAGCGGGGCGGCAATGGACCTTCCACGCTCCAAGCCCTCCGGGGCTGGGACTCACCACTGCCCTGGGCAGCCTCTTGGCTTAGGGAGTGACAGATGTTTTGTCTCCATCCCAGACACCCTGCTCACCTGGATACATTTTCTTCTTAAAACCGCTCCCTTTTTCCTGCCCAGCAGCTTTTAGGGGACACAGAGACACAGGGAACTGCTCATCCTCCATCCAAACCACTGCCCAAAGCTGTGCTGCTGTACCCCTCTTGGGTGCCTGTGCCCACACACCGAGGTACAAGAACCTTTGGAGCAGGAAACCGTCCCCCTAAGGGTATCCAGCTCTCGGCTGAAAGGTTTGCACCTCCTGAATTTGTGCAAGCTGAGCACACGGTGTGCTGTGCCTGGGGAATGGCACAGCTTGATGTTGATGAAGTGTGATCCACTGCTGTCAGGAAAGGTGGGAAAACTCCCCTGCAGCACAGATATATGCCTGGATGCCCTCGGCCCCCTCGGAAGCCCGGTGGTGTGGGCAGGGAGCAGCAGTGAGGACTCAACACGGACAGGGATGGCCAAGGCCAGCAACACCGTGGGCTGCTGTGTGTCGTGGTTCAGGAGAGAAAAGGCGAGGGCAGGGGAAGCTCTGGCCCGGTGTGCGCAGTGACAGCCTCTGGTGTGTCCCCAGGTGGTGAGAGGGAAGGACAGTGGCAGCAAGAAGAGGGAGGACATGCTGAGCCAGCTGAGGTCGAGACCCGAGCACACGGAGAGCCTGTCCCTGGTGCAGTTCATCAGACGTAAGTGCGCCAATGCCCCGATCCCGCACGGACAGCGACTCCCTGCTGGCACAGACAGCCGGGCTGGGGCCATGCCGGGGCTGCAGGGCTGCCAAGGAACAGGGGTGTTCCCCCCGTGCATCCTCGAGATGCAGCTTGGGCTCAGCGTTGGGTTTAACCCCTGTGCTCCCAGCAGGTGTGGCTCACCCCGCCCCGACTGCCCTGCTGCACCGCATGCCAACCAGAGCGCCTGGCCCAGGTCACTCTGAGTGCCATGTGCCTTCCCTGGCAGTGCCCAAGGCCAGGCTGGACGGGGCTTGGAGCACTCTGGGCTAGTGGGAGGTGTCCCTGCCCATGGCACGGGGTGCACTGGGTGGGCTTTAAGGTTCCTTCCAACCCAAATCCTTCTGTGACTCTGTGGTTTAAGGCTCAGGTGGGCAGTAGGAAACAGAGGCCAAGATCTCACCAGAGCCCAAATCCAGGCAGGGAAGAGGGGGGCAAGCTGTGAGCCTGCAGCAGAGCCGTGGCAAGGGAGAGACCCCCTTCAGTCTACGGGGTCTGGGTGCATCCAGCTGCTCTTGCTCAGCCCTCAGGCCATGGCAGCAATCAGACCTACAGCAGCACTGGCAACTTTTCATCCTCAAAAACCCTCTTCAGACCCCTTCCTTCAGGGCTGGAGACGATATCCAAGCCAGGCTGACCTCCTGTCCCACTGAGGACGGCCGGTGCTGCCTGGAGCCAGGGTCTGAGCAGCTGAAATCAGAGACTGGGATCTGAATCCAGTGCAATTAAATTGTTTGGAAATGAGTGGGCTCTTTGTGCTGAGGGGGGTCAGCTGGGCTTTAGTCTGTGGAGGCATCTGCTAATGGTTGAGATGTTTGGGTTTTTAAATACGCTGCACTTTGGACACTACTTATGGAAAGTGGTCCTGTGAAGTCACTCCGTGCCAGCTTCCTCCATGTTTCCCGACTATTATCCCGTTAATTTATTGGAAATTCTCTGTGTTCTGAAGGTCAGTGCAGGGCAGGCACAGCCAGGCAGGCGTGGGCAGGTTTTTCTGCCGCTCGTGGCAGCGTTTGCTCGGCAGCCTAATGCTCAATTAGAGGAGGCAGTCGGGGGTTTCTTCCCCCCCGACCTTGTTGTGCTGTCATTTAGAAACCTGTGTGATGGCAGGGACTGCGTGGGAACAGATTGATGGTGCTCAGATGGGATTTTCACACCAACACTCTGCTCTGTGCCTCTGAAAAACGAATAAAAATGAGCTCCCTGCTCCTGGATGGAGAGAGGAGGAAATATCCTGCCCCTGCTCCAGCTGCAGCCTTGGTTCAGGGCTTGAATCAGTGTTGCTGCATCAGGGCTGTGCTGATAAATTCATTATTTCTGGGAATTTATCCCCCAAAGCCCAGTTCTGGAATAAATGAAGTGTCTGGTTTTTGTCAGGAGAGCAATCCTGCTGAAATCACCAGGCTCTCTGGTACAGAACTCTGTAGAGCCAGGAGCGGGGTGGCAGGTACTGTGTGATGGTCAGATGGGACAGTGTGGGTGAAGCCTAAAGGCTTCAGGGCTGGCTCATCCACGAGTCACTGGAAAAAGAATTTTCTTCCCGTTCCATCACTCTCCTGCTTGTTTTGTTACCCCTCTCTGTTCCTCTTTTTATTGTTATTTTCTACACGATAATTTATGAAAGCAGCATTTGGAGATTCTCCAGCCTGAATCACCTTGGAAGTGTCCAAGGCCAGGCTGGACAGGGCTGGGAGCACCCTGGGACAGCGGAAGGTGTCCCTGCCCATGGCAGGGGTGGCACTGGGTGGGCTTTGAGGTCCCTTCCAACCCAAACCTTTCCGTGATTATGGAGAAGGAAACACCTTTTGCTGGGTGTTCTGCTGCTTTGGGGATAACCAGAGAGCAAAATGGGGCTTGTGGGAGGTTTTGCCATGTCCTGCAAGCACAACAAAGCTGGGCTGGAGCCCGTGGCACGAGGTGCTCCTGGGAGCCCCCGGGGCTCGGTGGGGCAGGGTGTGAGGGGCAGCCTGCAGAGCCCTGGAAGCTCTGCCTCGGGCAGGAAGGGCTTTCCCAGCCCCGGCAGCAGTACCAGGATGGGGCTGTGCGCAGGGTAAGGGCTCAGGCCGAGCTCTGGGGACGTTCCAGGCACTGAGGTCACTCATGCCAGGAGGGAGCCGGCTCCTCTGGCTGGAGTCACTCTGCTGGGGACGTCAAGGCTCCATGGGGAGTGATCTTGGCTCTGGCACAGATGCTCTCCCTGTGTGACACTGGCTTGCACCCTGCTCCTCACACTCACCAGCTCCTCCTTCTGCAGGCACTGGATCTTCTGCAGTAATGAAAAAAAGCAGGATTTAGCTTGCCTGAAGTAATTTCCATTGCTAATTTCCAGGCTTCTGTTGAAAACACCTGGGAGGATGTGCAGATTCTGCTGCACATACTGGGAATTAGCCCATTAAAGGTGATCTTCAAAGCGGCTGGAATGCTGCACTCGTGACTCGTTTGTTTCTCTTACAGTCCCTAAAGGCAGCTTCAAGGATATTTTTTGTTTATTATTTTAAAGTTTCCACTTGTTTTTCCTGTCTGCCCAGCTTCCTCTCTGCAGCTGCGAGGAAGATGCAATTAGTGCTGAGGTGGGGGTTGCAGAGGATGGAAATATCGCTGCTCCCACCATGAAGTGGGGACCTGCTCAGCTTTTAGCTCTGAGGGGTAAAAAGAGTTGTAGCATTTTACCTCTCATCTGGTGGGGCAGGAGGGGTTGTGGCTTGATTGAAAAGACCGAAGGCCTCCAGGGAAAAGGAATTTTTGGTGGAAGATTCCCACAGAAGGCTGGATTGGCTGTCAGGAGATTTTTCAGCAAGCAAGCTGAGGTTTCCTATCTGCAACACAGCTGAGAAATTCCAGGAATACGCTTCAAAAACCAGGACCTTTAGTGGTACTCAGGAGCAAAACCATCTCCCCTCTTGGGTTCACACTGGTCTAACGCAGCTCCTTCCCTCTCCACTGACTGCCAGCCTCCAGAGGGCCAGTATTCCAGGGTCCCTGACCATGCCTTGTGTGCTTGGACCTGCTTCTGCAGCTCCCTAAAATTTCGGGCCGCTTGCCTGACCTGAGGGCAGAGCCCTGAGCAGGAGGGGCGATGCTGCCAGGAAGGGCACTTTTGCCTTGGCACACGGAGGACGCCCCTGCACCCACGGGGGGCCCTTTTGCTGTTCACAGAACATTCAGGACAGCCAGAATCCGTCCCCATCTGGGGACAGCTCCCAGACGAGCCCCAGGGAGGCCTGGGGCCGACACCAAGGTTGTCCCAGTTGTTTGTCTGCTGCTGAGAATGAACACCACTGATTCACGGCAGTCCTTCGCGTTAATCCTCCCTGCTAATTCCTTATCTCCGCTCCAGCATATTGGCCGCCCGAGCCCTCGCCGGGGAGGCTCGTCAGCGGTTTGTTTGGAAGCTGCCCTTCGCGTGGCAGCCGGAGCGAGGGGAGGCAGGGCAGAAAGCGGGGTTGGGACGTGCAGGGAGGGGAGAGGGCTCCGGGATGGGCAGAGGCAGCTCCCAGCTGGCAGCACCGGGCGCCCCGATGCCCGGCAGCAGGGGCTGCCTGCGCTGAGCAGGCTGGAGAGCTCTCCTGCTCGGGGGTTCAGCCCTAGGGCAGCTCGCTGGGGTGTTTCTTGGCTGCGATCAAAAAACGCGTTTTTCATGACTGGAACAAAAAGGACACTGAAATTGCAGCCGCAGCAAACAAATAAATTAACTTTTAATGACTTCCCATCTACTTTTGCGTTTGTCTTGGCAGAAGCCCTGCCGGAAAGCGTCAAGGGAAGGGGTGGAACGAGATGAGCTTTGCACTCCCTTCCAACCCGAACCCTTCTGCGACTCCCTGATGGATATTTTGCTGCACCCCTGCTCTCCATGGTACAGGTCCCCCCTTGTCCTTCCAGGTTTCCCCGTGGTGCTGCTGAGGAACCTGCGGCACCCCGTGTACCTGCTGGTGGTGCTGGCCCAGGTCAACATCTCTGCCATGGTTGCTGGCTTAGCAACGTTCATGGGCAAGTTCCTGGAGAGACAGTTCTCCCTCACGGCGTCCCTGGCCAACATGGTCATTGGTAAGTGTTGCTGAGCTTTTGACTCCTTAAAAAATAATCTAGGAATTAGAAAGAACTCCTCCGGAATAAAGCCCCCCTCTCAGATCGGTCAGAGAGTTCAGAGATCGTGCCACGGGAGTGTTTCAAGCAGATTTTTGGACAAACAGCTCCTCAGGGAAAGAGGCCTCTGAGGTCTGCAACAGATAAATCAGAATAAAGTGAGCAGAGCAGACTGGCAAAGCCCAGGGCTGAATGCAGGTAGGAAGGTTAAATGCTGAAGCATTGCTCTCTTGCCCTGATGTGAGCTGAGCTCCTCCCAGCCTTGATTTACCCTCTGCATTCAAGTCAGCCCCATATTCAGTGGATGAAATTCCTCTAGCCGTTGTTCCCACTACTGAGACTTGCCTTGCCTTTTTCTCTCAGATCAAAAAGCTTTCTGTAGCTGGAAATTCCTTCCTTGTGTGGGTATTTATGAGCTGAAAGCAACCTCCCCATTGGTTCTTAGCTGAATTAATCAGTTTGCACATCTGTAGCTGAACTTTGGTCTCCCCCAAAAAATGGGGGGTTTTGGATAAATGGGGTTTTACAAGGGTGACCACAGGAATGGGCACAATCCTGCACTGCACAGGGATTGAACATCCTCCCCAGCTTTACTTGGTGCTTCCTCCTGTCCACACTGAAAAATCCCATTTTGCTGGGTGAGGCATGTCTTTCCACTGCTCCTGACATCTTCCATCCATGGATACATAAGGCAGCCAGTTTGCTCTGGGATCCTGCTGATCTTTGATCTGGGAGAAGCTGTGGCTGCCCCTGGATCCCTGGCAGTGTCCAAGGCCAGGTTGGACAGGGCTTGGAGCCACCTGGGATAGTGGAAGGGGTGGAACTGGGTGATGTTTAAGGTCCCTCCCAACCCAACCCAGCGGGCTGTGTGGTTCCCTGATTCCACGCCCTGCCTTTCCCCAGGTGCTGTGAACATCCCCGGGGCCATGGTGGGCATCGTGGTGGGCGGTGCCATCCTGAAGCGGTTCCAGATGTCCCTGAGACAGTGCAGCGCCCTGTGTGTGCTGGGAATGCTGCTCTGCCTGCTCGGGGCCTTCCCCCTGCTCTTCCTGGGCTGCCCCACGCAGAAGGTGGCCGGTGTCACCTACTGGGACAGGTACCACAGCTCGGCGGGCTGGCCACGGGGTGGGGGGCGTTCCCAGGCTGGGCACACCCCAACCACGGGCACATTCCTCGGGGTGGGGGTGGGAGCCAAGCAGAATCCTCAGGAATGGGTTTATTCCCTCAGGAGAAGCGGCTAATGGAGAAAAAGTAAGAAATTCTTGTGGATAAACACTGAGTCTGCTGCATCCTCAGGTTTAGGGCAGAAAATACATGGATACCCTTTGTGATTTATCCCATACATGGTGGAGTCAGTTCAGCTTCATCTCGTTCGGGTTAAAACCCTTTTAACGTGAGATTTTTAGGAGCAGGGTTGTAAGAGTTCCACCAGTGAGATTTCCTGCTGCGGAGCCAGTGTGGAACCCGAAGTAAACACGCTGTTGGCACAAACAGCACAAGGTTTACATTTCATCTTGGAAAGTTTTGGGCCAGCCCTGGGACCACACTTTCCAAGCTGTGGCAGCTAAACGTGGGCAGGACCTTCTTGTGTGCCCTCAAGGCTTGATCCAGGTCTCTCTGAATTCCCTGGTCAGTGTCCCGTGGTCCTGGCCCTCAGGGCAATCTCCCTCCCTCCCTCCCACAGCAGGGTGTTGCAAGAACCCCAAAGCCCTGGTGTGGGACCAAGAATGGAGGAAGTGGGAAGCTCCCGGGACCATTTGTGGCCGGGATGCTTTGCCCAGGCAGAGCCGAGGCTCGGGGTGGTGCTGGAATTCCCCCGGGCCCTCACTCGCCCACGGGGAAGGGTTTGCTGAGCAGTCGAGGGGGTTTTTACTGACCTCAGCGCACATGCAGTTAATTTTCTCTGTAAGATGCCCTGTTGATCAGTTCCTGCCACTAACGCTTCCCTCGTGCCCAGCTCTGGCTTCGGGCACCACGACCTGGAGTGCAACGCGCAGTGTCACTGCCCCGAGAAGGGCTTCAACCCCGTCTGTGGCTCTGATGGTGTGGAATACACCTCCCCCTGCTCTGCTGGCTGCACCAGCGTGAGCATCGGCACCAACAACTCGGTCCTGGTGAGTCAGGCCTGGGGGGTCCTGCTGAGGGGTGGCCAGTGCCCTGCTGAGACTGGCAATTGGATCTCCTGGTGTTCCTTAGCGTTGGGCATGATCCGTGTGGGATGAGCAGGGGAAGGCTGGGAACGCCCTTTGGCCAAGACAACGAGCAGGAGCCTCTTGGGATCCAGTGCTTTAGGATGTACAGGTGTCCTTCCCCATGCCCAGCTGCTCCAGATTGATTGCTACCCAGCAGCTTGAGGGGCAGCCCTGGGAGCAGAGGATGGTTTGGATGGGAAGGAACTTGCAGGCTCTCCCAGGGGCAGGGACACCTGCCGGGTGCCCAGGTTGCTCCCAGCACTGACACGGGCAGAGCCGTGCTGAGTGCTCCGGGAGGGCCTCGTCAGAGGGGTGTTATTCCACCTTCCAGCTCCCAGGTTTGCAGGGTGGCAATTCCCATCTGCTTGCAGGGTGCACGTCCTCTCCGTGGGCACGGGCTGCCCAGCCAGGGGTCTGCATGAGAGGGGAGTTTAGGGGAGAGTCCCAGCGCAGGGGCTGGCGCAGTGGGGTTTGCTCCCGGCCTTGCTTTGACTGGCTGATTCTGCTGCCCCATGCTTGTCTCTGCTGTGCTGCTCCCGGCCTGCCACCGAGCCCCCGACAGCTCTGAGCTTTCCCAGCCACTCTGGGGGTCTGCAGGCAGAGGAATCTTTGCCATCCAAACCCATCTGCGGGATCGTTAGCAGTCCGTGTAGGATGAGTGGCTTTCCGCTGGGCACGGGCTGTAATGGCAGCGTGGGACTGTCTGGGCAGTTTGCAGCAGCATTTCCTTAATTAACAGCACTTCATTTTAATAATAATCATGCTTTCTGCCAGAGCTTAGTCCCAAATGTGCTTTCGTGCACCACCACGCCTACCTTTTGTACAGCAGATCCTTTCCAACCGCTTCCTTCCTCCTCGAAGATGCCTCCCTCTTCCAGCCCTTGCTTTCTCGGAAATTTTACCCTTTTCTTCCCATTTTCAGCATCTCTGCCAGTACAGGGACCTGAGGCACTCATTGCCTAGTGCCTTCCCTGTCCTGGCATTTCCAGAATCCTCCCAGCCTGCAGAAAACCCTACAATTGCGTGCCCAGCTTTGCTGCAGCCTTTCCAGAGGGCACCGAGCAAGCATGGATGTAGGAACGAGGTTCTGGGAGACCCTGAGCTGCTCCTGCCTCTGGGATCACCCTTCTGCAAACTTCCACCCTCTCTGGCAACCAAAAGATCATGCTCATTTTATTCAACGGTCTCACCAAAGAAAACCCCAAAAAACAGAGGTTTTTTATAAAAAAAAAAAAAAAAAAAAAAAAAAAAAGGACAGAAAATTGTGGCACAAAAAATAGAGAAAAGGAAAAACTCCTCATCCATCACCCCAGGGCATCGTTTCTTTGCTACAATGCTCTGCCAGTTATTTACGAGCCTCTCTCAAAGGTGAGGTTTTACGTTCCTGATTTACCACTGCCCTGAGGTTGGGCTCTGGCCGTGGCTGCAGCTGTGCCCTGCACACAGCCCTGGATGAAGGGGCTCACAGCAGGACAGCACCTGGGCACAGGAGTGCCAGGGCCTCCCTACCCTCACAGCCAGGAATTCCTTCCCAGTATCCCATCCATCCCTGCCCTCTGGCACTGGGAAGCCATTCCCTGCCTCCCGTCCCTCCATCCCTTGTCCCCTCTCCAGCTCTCCTGGAGCCCTGTGATGGTCTCTGGGGTCTCCCCGAAGTACTGAGTGCTAATTACCGCTAATTATTTCCCGGCAAATCCTACCCCCGCTCCTTCACTCTGGCAGCGTTCCCTTCCATCTGCACATCCCCCGGCAAGTGAGCAGCCTCCGGATGTTCTCCTGTCTTTGCAGAACTACACCGAGTGCAGCTGCATCCCGGGGCAGGGGCTCGCCAGGCCGGGCAGCTGCGGCACCGGCTGCTCCCACCTCTTCGTGCCCTTCGTGGTCCTGTCCTGCCTGGTGGGCATCCTCGCCAGCACGTCCCACACGCCGTCCTTCATGCTCATCCTCAGGTGGGGACGCCCGGGGCGCGGTCCTGGGCAGCCACCGAGGGCTTCCAGAGGGGATGTTTGGTTCGGGAGGAAGGATTTCTGCAGCTTGGGGGGCTGGGGGTTAAACCGACCCTGTATGGCACCCTGTGCCCTGTTCCTGCAGACTGAGGGTTAAACCAGCCCCGGCTGGGGTTAAACCAGCCCTGTATGGCACCTTGTGCCCATTCCTGTAGACTGAAGGGTTAAACCAGCCCTGGCTTGGGTTAAACCAGCCCTGGCTGGCACCCTGTGCCTGTTCCTGCAGACTCAGGGTTAAACCAGCCCTCTATGGCACCCTGTGCCCGTTCCTGCCGCCTGAAGGGCTAAACCAGCCCTGTGCCCTGTTCCTGCAGAATGAAGGGTTAAACCAGCCCTGTATGGCAGCCTGTGCCTGTTCCTGCAGACTGAAGGGTTAAACCAGCCCCGTACTGCACCTCGTGCCTGCTCCTGCCGTGATTTTTACCTGGGCACAGGATGCTGCACCATTAACTCCGCAGTAATTCAGCACGGCAGCACTCGGGCTCTTTTCAAGGCGGCTCTGTGTGAAGTTAGGAAGTTTAATTACCTTCCTTTGCTGGAAAGCAGCCTCCCCTCCCGGTGCAGAGAGGCAATTAGGGCTGCACCTCCTTGGAAAGGTGCCTGTGGGGCCGAGCAGGATGGAGCCAGCCTAGATGTGGTCCCAGGCTGCTGGGGCTGGACCCCAGGATGGGTAAAGCTGATGCAGAGGGAAAAGCCATGGGAGAATCTCTGTCTTAGTCTGTAAATTATACTTCCAAGCACATTTCCATGGCCAGAAGCACTCCGAAGAGTTGCTTTTTAGGGAAGAGCTGTGGTTAAAAATCCATTTTTGCTTTGACTCCCAGAGCTCTGTGCACTCCAGGCAGTCAGAGAGGAGGGGGAAGCTGTGTCCCTTGAGGGTGCTGGCCTGGGGGTGCTCTGCCACTCAGTCCTTTTCCAGGGGTGACCCCAGCAGGAAGCACAGCTGGAAATATCAATTATGGAACACTGGGGCTTCTCACCCGAGGAAAGCCACTGCCTCCACGTGCACAGCCCTTGCTCAGTTACAAAAAGCATCCCTTTCATCGCCTCTGTGTTACTCACCCAGATTCTCTGAATTAAAAGCAAAAATGCTCCTTAGCTGAGCCCTCCCCATGTCTTCCTGGGTCTGGCAGGACCTTCAGGCCCAGAGAAGGCCGTGGTCAGTGTTTAGTCCTAATGAATGAACCCTCACCAGCTGTGCTGATGCAAATGGGAGCTCCCTGGGATCCTTGGAGGCTGGCTCTAAGGACAAGTGGGAGGGTGAGGTGCCGTGCCAGGGAGGGAAGCATCCATCCCGGTGGGATTGCCAGAGGACACGCTTTCCACTTTGTTTTTCAGGAGCATCCAGCCTGAAGACAAGTCATTTGCTGTTGGAATACAGTTCATGCTGCTGAGAGTTTTAGGTAAATCGAAATGTGTTAAAATACCGTCCTGGAAAATAATGGCAGCTCCTGGTGGAGCTTTCCCAAGGCAGGGGAAGATGCTGCCTTGCAGGGTCTGGGGGTGCACGTGGTGGGGATGAGACAGGGCAGCTCCAAGGGCTCCATCTCCATGTGCAAACGAAGGAGGGCTGGGAATACTTCAGGTCCGGGAGCTGAGGCTGTGTGCAGACACTGCCCTGTTCGCCTCCAGCGCATTGTGGGGCTCCAAACCCTGTCCTGTGATCCCACCAGTTATTTCTCCAAAGGGGAAAACCCGTGTTGCCCTGGAGGCCGCCAGGCTGTGCCACGGGAAAGAGCAAAAATCGCTCAGTGTACAGAGGAGGCGAGCTGGAACGGGCAGCCTGGGGGGAGTCACCGTCACTGAGGTGCTCAGGAGGCGCCTGGAGCCGTGGTTTTGGGCTGTGGCACCTGGGGCCGTGTTTTTGGGGCGGCTTTGGCGGGGGGGCCCGACGGAGGCTGTGTTCCAGCGTGGATGCCGGGCCCGGTGCTGTACGGCAGCGCCATCGACACCGCCTGCATCCTGTGGGAGAGGAGGTGCGACAGGAGGGCGGCCTGCAGATACTACGACAACAGCCTCTTCAGGAGGAGGTGGGGCTGGAGACTGGGATCCAGGACTGCAGGGGATGTGGGATCGGGGTAATG
>VZRR01000341.1:0-126584 GCA_013398015.1 Oreocharis arfaki
GTGTGTGTGGAGATCCTCCCTTGAGTGTGCATGATGCTCAAGGTTACTCCTGGAGGCTGAGCAAAAGAGATTCACCCATGGTTGTCGGTATGGTTGAGTAACATCAATCTCTGCTTAATAATTTGGTTTACTGGCCGTAATAAAATTGCTTTAATATAATTGCTTCAATATTGCTTATATAGTGCATTGTGCTATTGTAGTAGTTATAGCTCCTATACTATGTAGTAAATAATTCTGATTAAATCTGTCTAATCATTACAATAATAATTTATACTTATATAAATGTATCTGGTTTGCCATCCTTCACCATATGGGAGAAAGTTGTCTAAAGATTCAGCTACTTCTATATAATCATCTGCACATAAATCATTTGTGTTGTTCCACTGTGGGGAACTGCAAGGAGTTCTTTTAAAACAGAGGGTCTAGGACGAAATTAAGTCAAACAAGACTATACTGTATCTAAGAACTGTTTACTGGTAACAGAAAGGGAGTTGCCCTACTAAAGAAGATTAGAAAAGACAGAAAAGGAGGAAGGAAAATGGAAAAGGAGGAGAGAAGACAGAGAGAAAAAGCGGGCATTACCACCAGAAGGTCGGGGAGTGCCGTCAGTGTCCGAGTGGCAGGGGGCGTGTGCCCGCTGCCCGCCGGGGAGCCTGCGCAGCTCTCGGAGAGGCACGGCTCCGCAGGCACAGGCGGCCGGACACGATGTGCGGGGGTGGGCGCTCTGCCAGGGGGTGCAGAGCCCTGGACAGGGTCGCGGTGGGGAGCGCGGTGTCAGGCTGGATCGGCGAAGGAGGGTTAGAGACAGGCAGGAACGCGGGTACAAAGCGGGCAGGGCGTCGGACAGGAACACAGCGAGAGAGGACGGGGGACGGGAGGCTCGCTGTCAGCCCCTGTTCAGCCAAGCGCCCCGTGAAAGGGAGGATGAGTGGGAGTAAAAGCAGGCTAGAGCCGAGGCAAGAAGCTGACCAAAAGACCAAAAAGACAAGACCCAAAAGCCCGGGCCAAAAGAGCCCCAGAGCTTCTGATGCAGTTACTTTTGATGCCCCCTGGCTCCTCCCAAGGTCTGCCTGCTGGCAGGATACAATTAGCCCAGTGTCCCACTGCCGTGCATTGGTGGAGACCTTTTTCCATCTGGTTGGAGAACCTCTCTGGAGGGTACAGTGTCCTTGGCTGTCTCCTGCTGCCTGCCTGTCCCATGGGAGATACGAAATGGTTGCCAGGCAAAGTCTCCCCAGAGGCAAGGCTTTCTCCCATCTTCTCCTAGTTGCCTCCTGCATGTGGAACATGTGCAACCCCTCCCCGATATGCCTCTAACAGTGTTGAAACAGAAATAAACTGGCTCCTCACACCAATGACAAGGTCTAGGGCTAGGTTTGGATCCAACTGCACCTTGACTCCTCTCCAAGAAGGAGTTCAGAAAGCATGGGTGTCCTTTCGGCACCTTGTGATTCAACGGGAGGGCTTCTTTCATAAGCTGTGTCTGAAGCTCACACTCTGCCTGTGACACTGGGTCGCTGAGACAATCTTGGAGGGAAAAATAAGGAAATCTTGTTTTTCCTTTGTAAGCTCCACTGTTACAGGTGCAGTTTTCCGAGGATTTACCAATACTTCTAGCAACCTGAGCATGTGCTCCATTGTCTTTTCAGATGCATAATGTCTTTATATGCTACTGGAAGATTTTCTTAGTAGAAACAGGATGTATTTCTCTGATTTCAGGATTGTTCTTAAACATGCTTCAAGTTATTTCCTCTAATGAAGATTCCTTCCTAATTAAGTGTTTGAGCTACTGACAAACTGCTACATTTTTTCATGTTTAATCTTAGAAAATGCTAAACACTTTAACAGAAACTTTTAAAGTATTTTAGCATGAGGCCTGAAACCTGCGATTTTCCACTTTGATGGTTCAGGTTGGGCAAGCTAATATAAAATTGAAAATTAGGTCTTAGAATGATGAATATTTGCCTGAGTTGTGAATGCCTCAGAAAACCAGCAAAGAAGTATCTCTTTTCTGTAATCACTTTTTTTTTTTTCACTTGGTCTGAAGGCTGTTAATGATTTCCTGAGGAATACAGACCAGTTCCTGCCCCATAATATACATGGATATTATGACAGTAACTCAGTGTTTTCTCATTTCTGGGGGCAATGGCAAGGGAGGGCATCTGTTCTACTAATCCTTTGCACAACCACAGGAAGATCTGAGAGAGAGGTGGTTTCCTCCTCGCTGCTTTGCTTGAATGGGTTAGAAAGACAAATGTACTCTACATGTTATCCCATTTGCCTGAGCTCCCACCAAAGGTCTGCTACAAGAACAACAAATGTTTGGCTTTAAAAGCTAGACTGAAAGTACACAGATGGTCACAAAAAATATTCCAAGATGTTTTGCCCATACCTCAAAATCCCTTACTGGGGATTAAAATGTAGTAAGTGAATTCATTAGAAGTCAAGTGCATTGGCCATTACTCTGGAAGAAAAAGAGTCATTTTATCTTGCAGCTGTAGGTCACACAGATAAATTTTTCCTTTTTAATGTAGTACTTAAAATCGCCTGTCTTTGATGAGATGTTATAAATGTCAGGTTTTTTTTCAATTCCATTCTGTATTATGGTACCCCTGTATTTGTTAAAAAAAAGAAAAGGAAGAAAAGAAAGAAAAGAAAAAGAGTACCTCAGGAAGAAAATTCTTATTTCGTTAGTTAAACAAGGAAGAGATGCACATGGATATGTATAACCACAAGATATAATAAGATAATTAAAAAGTCTATACACGTCATAACCCTGAACACCAAACATGGAGAGATGAGACAGTTGCAGTTTATTACAGCATAAATGGCATTACAGTATGTGACAAATCTGTGCTAAATCTCAAAGTGTACTTCTCACCCTAACTTCTCTCCTTCTAAAATTAATAAAAAACAGTGAACAAACTGTGAAGACTTTAACTTCAGTCCTGATTTTCTTTCATTGAAATACAGAACAGTTCAAAGTCAAGTACTACATGAAGTGATTTACTTTGCTTTTATGAAAGGCATTATAGAAATGTCACTCTATTGTATCTTACTGTATTTAAGAATTAACTACTGTAGTACAGCCACAAGAGATGAATATATGTACTATGATCAACCCCGTCAATTACTGCTCACCAACAATTAATGTAAAGTACTCTTGAGATAAAAGATTTGAAGACAAAGGAGTAAACACATTATTTGAAAAGGAGTTGCATGTAATCCTAGAATTTTTTTTTCACTCTTAGGAAACATTATATTACAGTATTTTCTTTTTAATAGTAACAGCCTTTCAATTAAATGATGCAATCAGTGTGCCACAAGCCACGTCTTTCTTTGGTAGGAGGAGTTAGAAGCCCCAACATTCAATTGACCTGTTTCCAAATAATCTACAGGAAAAAAATGAAGATTAAGTCCTCTAACAAGAGCAGTTTTCACAGTGTAGCATACAAAGAGAAGGATTCGGTAAAAAGATGAGAGGGCAAGCCGCATTGTGCTGGCTCACTTAAATCTTATTTCCAATTCACTAAATGTGTTATTTGACTTGGCAAGTGAGTTGGTATGTGTATTAGATCAGCAGGGAGCCTAATCAAGGAGATGCCAAGTTTGCTGCAGCCCCTCTGTGCAGCATTAGCCTCAACTAGTGACCTTAAGCAAAGTGGGTGGTTGAACCCAAAAGAGAATAGCATTAACTTTTGCTTGAAGTTCAGCCTGATTTGAAGTCTCCCTTTGTGCGTTATTAAAAAAAATGCAAAAAGCATTCAACAGAACTGAATCTAGTCTGCTCAGCACCATCTTCACATGCAAGGCTTTATAGAAGCCTGCCTCCATTAATGCTGACACATGCAAAAGAAATGAAAAGCATTAACTCAGCCAAGGCACTTGATTTTGCAGCTGTTGAACAATTCACTTTGTAACATAGTAACTTGAAGTTGGGGAATTTTGAGTTTTCTCTCTTTTTTTTTTTTAGTCCAGATAAACTGCTAATTTGTTAATTGCCACAAGAATTATTTTCAGTTATTAAACAAGTCTCAAATAAAAACAAAAATCATACAAAACTGATATGTAGCACTGTTTTTTATACCTTCCTTTTGCTAGCCATTTGGTATACACAATTTTTTTAACATCTTCTGCATTTACAGATCCAGAGAGATCAGTGTAAGCCTGCCCTTTCCAGTTTTTCTGAACTAAATTATATTCAGTCCATACATCTTGAAAAAACCCCAACATTCCAAATTAGGATGTATTTTTTTTCTTAAAAATATTTAACAAAAAATTCTGTTTTTAAATAGGATAGGTTTTTTTAATATTTATATTTTTCATTACCTCTGTTTCCAGTAGAATCAAAATTTATGGAAACACCCCTTAAAGTTCCTATGATTCTTTTACCAGGTGTAGCTTTTATCTGCAATGCTATTTTAGGTTGAAGATGTGGATCAGAGAAATTACCAAAGTACGTTCTATAGATAATGTTAATGGACTCCTCTTACAAATTTTCAGTGTTTTCATTGTTTTCCCAATCTTATTTTTACTAAGTTTTTAGGCTAACTAACAGAATTACTTTTCTATCTCTTTCTCTATCAAGAGTCTTTCTGTATCTCTACCAATTATTCAGTTATCCTCTACTCCCCAGTATTTTTATATATATGTTCTCACTTAACTCTAGGAAAAAAGATTTTTTTAGCTTTCCAATCCAAATGAATCAAAAGAACTTCTGGAAAAAAAAAACAAACCCAACAACTGCTTGTGTAAAGCTCTGTCTGTGTTGTGTATCGGAGCTGCATTTCACATTTCATTTTAGCTGTGCCCTGTGCATATCCTATTTCTTTCTCCCTCCCAGCTGGAGATATGACATGAAGGACAGTAGCACCACATTCAGATCCTTC
This sequence comes from Oreocharis arfaki, assembly GCA_013398015.1. Taxonomy (NCBI): domain Eukaryota; kingdom Metazoa; phylum Chordata; class Aves; order Passeriformes; family Paramythiidae; genus Oreocharis; species Oreocharis arfaki. Next base: position 4,890 of record VZRR01000341.1, read on the forward strand.
TGTTATTAAATTGCACCAGTTTTAGGTGTCTAGTATTCCTCCATAACCATAACAAAGAAAACTGGATTTGCTGGGGGGGAATATTATGTAAGGTCCCCTACTCAACACTAAATAGCAGATTAAGTAGACAGATGTAAAATGTAATCTATTTTCCTAACACAGTATAATAACTTCTTTCATTGTGTAATGAACAGTCAGGGGAAAAAAAATCCATTTTTTCCCTCATACTTGCAGGAATAGCTTATCAGAAACAATTACTGATAAATAAAAGCTATACTTCAAAAAAACTATTTGTTTTCAAAGGTCTGAGAAAATCTCACAAACTTCCACTTGCCTCAGATGCTCTATAAACAACGCAAAGGTATGTTGATTACAGTTTCCAACCCTGCCCCTTTTGGGCCAGGTCATTGGGTTTAAGGTGGCAATGAACTCCTGCGCTTGTCCGCAGCCTGTCTGCAGCAAGAGGTGCATGCTATAGTCCACCATTAATATAGTACACTTCACAGTTCTCCATCGACTGCAGGGGCATGCTGCTTCACCATGGTCTTCACCATTCCCTTCACCAAAGGGAATCTTTGCTTCCCCTGCTCCAGAGTGGGGTCCCACCCATGGGAGACAGCCCTCCTTGAACTTCTCTGACATGGGCCCTTCCCATGGGCTGTAGTTCTTCACAAACTGCTCCCCTGTGGGTCCTTCATGAGGTTACAAGTCCTGCCAGAAAACCTGCTCTAGCACAGGAATCTCACATGTCTCATCCTCCTTCTGGCGTTTACCTGCTTTGGCATAGGGTCCTCCATGGGCTGCAGATCGGTGTCTCTGCACCATCATGGACTCATCACACGTCACCGTCCCTTCAACTCAAGTTCATGCAGAAGTTTCAGCCTGTGCAGTACAGCAGCACAGAAAACAGCAGCAGCATCTTGTCCATCTTCCAGCTCAGGAGCATCACCATGGCTGTTACCAGAATGTTCCCAGGCACCATACAGTGAGGTGATCAGCACTACATCACTACAGCGAGAAAGTGAAAAGCAGCCACTAATGAGCACTAGACTCTAATATACAGTCAGGAAAGCGAGCCCCATGGCAAGCACCGCTCATTACTAACTAAACAGCAGTAACAGCTGTAAATTCAATCTAGCGCATCCCAATCAAATCTGTTGTTATCCTGAACCCTTTGTGCACCCAGTTAGGCATCAAAAAGGACTGTTGTGGTTTAACCCCAGCTGGCAGCCAAGCCCCATGAAAGTTCTCTCATGCCCTCACCAGCAAGATCAGGGAGAGAACTGGAAGAGGAAAAGACAGAAAACCTGGGATTCAGGATAAAGACAGTTTAATAGGGAAAGCAGAAGCTGCACACACAAACAAAGCAAAACAAGGAATTAATTCACTGCTACCGACAGGAGGGCAGGTGTTCAGCTGTCTCCAGGACAGCACAGCCGCATCGTGCGTTATGGTTACTTGTGAAGACACACACCGTCACTCCAAATGTTACCTGTTCCTCCTCCTTCCCTCCACTTAATATACTGAGCATGATGTCATATGGTCTGAATGCTCCTCTGATCATTTTGGGCCACCTGTCACAGCTTTGTCTCCTCCCATATACACTCAACTTCCTCGCCAGCTTGGCAAGTGTGCGAGCAACAGAAGCAGCAGAAACAGCAAAGCCTTGGCTTTGTGTAAGCCCTCTGCAGCAATAACAAAAACATCTCTGTATTATCAACTCCATGTTCAGCACAAATCCAAAACATAGCCCATACCAGCCACTGTGAAGAAAATTTACTCCAGATGAAATCGGCAGAGTTTAATTTCTTGATAAAAAGAGTGAGAGGAAAACAAGCAACTTTAGTTTAATGACTAAATGGGTAGGCCGTGTAAGCCTCCCTGACTTTGGCTTATACATCAGAAAGGATATGAAAAATCCACAGCCCTATGGCTTAGCAGGAATGTAGCAGTTGTGCCAAGATAATTACCTCGAAGATGGAACAGGCAAAAATTGTAGGCAAAACCCATTGATGACAGAACCAGGATCCTGGGGTGTACTGAATGCTCTTGCTCATCATGCTTTCTTCAATCTTATATTGCTTGTCTTTTTCTAGACCTCTCAATGCCTTAACTTTTAAGATTGTGTACCATATTGCAGGAAGGCAAATGGGGAAAAAAGTAGGTGTATGTAAAACACCTCTTTGTGTATATAAAACTCGATGTTGTTTAGAAGTCCTACAGATGACTTACAAATCCCCAGGAAGTAAAGTCTGTAACAAAAGTGCTAACCCAGTCTGACCCACAGCAGCACTACTGGGTGTCACCGACATATCAGAGAGTATGGTATAAAGGACAGCCATATGAAGAGGGTAAAATGAGGGGTTAAAAGTCACACCAAACATACTGAAAAGGCCTGCAGGCTCCTCAACCTTTATTCTTTAATTGGGAGGAGAAGAGTTTTTACTAAAGACAAGTCTACAATGTAGGCCGGCAGCCCAACTGGGCAATACCCTTGATTTGTGCAGTTCACAGCAGTTCTCTTCTAATGTCTTCATACAGACTTTTTTTCAAATGCAGTTAAAATTTTAGAAGTATAAAGGTATTTTATTAATTTTTTTAATAAAATCTTGACTGCCAGAAATACTTGAAGTTAGTAATCATTTGCAGACTCCTTTCCCCTTTCTCTCTGCAGGACTGAGGGCAGTAGCACAGCTGGCTGTCAGCTCAGTCCTTATTACCAGCACCAATTATTGGTTAAAAAAGCCTACTATTCGTATCTGGCTGCATTTCTTGACACAACATGTTAGGAACAAGAAACTCTAACCTTGTGATAGTAAATTTGCCTGTTTTTTAATATTTTATCACAAACCTTCAAATAAGAGGAAATTATGAATTATTTTGTATTTGATTCTTATTTAGGGGCAGATTAAAAAAAAAAAAATCCCTCCTCTCATGCGATCTTCCTGGCAGATATTATACTTTGGAGAAAAAGCTGTGGCAAAGAGAGCAGCAAGAAAATTGAGTGCAGTGACTGAGAAACATCTCTAATTCTGGATTTGTTAGCAAGGAGTAAGCATAATAAAATCAAAGATGTTTAAATGAAATAAAAATTCATTTTCCACCCAGAAAACACTTGTTTTAGAACTGGATGTAAACATTTAAATACATAATCATCATTGGCCAAAAAAGTGTCCTGAAACATATCAGGAATTGCCAAGAGAAAAAGTATGCAGATGTATTTAATCAAACCAATACCTGAATTAGACGGAAAAGAAGCTCAAATAACTTTTATATTAGTAAGAACAATAGCTATTAGATGTTGTTTAGAAGATAGTTTTTATTAAAAATTACCAGAAGAGATACTTTATTAGGTTTTGAGGCTTCATTTCTGATTTGCTGTGACAAAAGGAAGAAGATTCACAGAGGCAAAACAATACGAACTGTACCTGAAACAATGATCTTCCTTTTAGCAGGAAAGTCCCTCTTCCAAAACTGTGAGAAGACATGGTATGAGGCCAATGGTATTTTTGTCAAATACAGAGAGGTGACAAAGTGTTTTTGTGTAGAGACTGGAATCTATTAAAGTGGACATTCATGTCAAAATAAAGCTTTTATCACAGTCTGCCAAACTTGATGCTAAAGCACACTTTAGGCAAAGTTTATCACAAAGGCAAGATATGTTCTGTGAAAGTGTGCCATAATCTCTAAATACAGAAATAAATACAAAATATTACCAAGGTTAAAATGGAAATGTCACCTATAATTCAGGCAAAAAACTCCGACCTGCAATAGGACTCATTTTCTCTGTGTTTAATTTAAGGTGTTTATTTCAGTTTCATAGATGGTGAAGAGAAATATAAACCTCTGGACATGTAGGAGAGGCACTGTCTTTATGGGCTGCTTTCTCTTTGCTTTTGACTAAAGGACAGATGATCTGCTGAGGTCATATGCTTAACTCTGAGATCAACTCCACTAAGATGAAATCCATCTTTACAGTCTCACAGCTCTTTACAGTCATGAGCCAATGCAGACCTTCCATATCTTGCTCATTTCCAAAAACAAAAATTGTTTTGTATTAATCTGTTTTTAGTCTGGATTTTTTTTTTTGGTTGGTGGGGGGGGGTTTTTTTTGTTGTTGTTGTTTTTTGTTTTGTTTTGTTTTGTTTTTTTTTTTGTTTTTTTTTTGTTTTTTTTTTTTTTTTTTTTTTTAAGGTGGACCTATGATCTATGCTTGTAAAGAATAGTGAAAATTTTCTTTGTTAAAAACCAAAAAAGATATTCTATTAGTGCATATTTTCAACTGAACAGCCATTCATGGGCCATTTTCAACAACACTGCACTCTTTGGCCTTCCCTAGACTCTTCTACAGGTTTTTCTCTACAATAAAAGACCAATCTGCTGCAAGGATTAAGTACCTTCTATCAAAAATAAATAACATGGTGATAAAAATGTAGATCTAGATTCTGAAATATTAGTGCAAATGGAAATAAATGTTTAGAACAAGTTGCAAGGTTATTTTACTGAAATTCTCCTTATTTTATCCTAGCCTTTGGTCCAGAACAATCATGTATTGTGGGTGACACAACACACAAGATGAAAGACTTGCATGAGCAAGGTTATTTTTTGAACATATCCAGGACTACTGCTGAAAAATGTTATTCTTTAAATAATGAATATGTTGACCATTTAACATGACAGTACCTGTCATACTTCATTAAAGACAAGCAAGCATAGTTAAGGTCACCAGAAGGAAACTTTTAAAACAACATATAAATGTTTTCATTTCTTGTTATCTGGTACTTTTCCTGCAGCACTACATATCACCTTTGAACTGCCTGATTAAGAATGATGCTTTCCTTCTACTCTGGTTCTAAAATGCAAGTGTTTGCGTGCTGTGGATTTCTGTTCATTACGTGCACACAGGGAATCAATTGATTTGTAATTAAAGAAAACCCTATTAATTCATAATTAAACTGATAGCAATCTCCTTTTTAGAAGTACTTGCTCAATTTATTTAAAATAAAATTTGAAGCTCTGTAAATATAAAAAATTTCTATTAAAGTTCCTTCCATGTTTGGCCCTGAGTAATCCAGGCCCAGTTCTTGAAATCTACCACATGCAGATGAACTGCTTTGCCTTAAGCAGTCTTCTGTCTGCACTCCTCCCAGGATTAGTTCATAAGATATGCAAGCCTCCACCTTTTCCCTTCCAGTTGCTATTTTTAAATAATCAAATTCTTAGTTCATTTTAAAGTATAACATTCTGAGAATGCATATAGCTTCAACTGACAGACATTAATTTAAATGTATTTGGACATAAAACTATGGTTCTGTTTGTATCAGTATAAATCTACCTTAGTTTACTTTCTGCTCTATCAAGTGCTGTGTGTTTTACTTTGAGAAATGAAATTTGGTTTGTGAACTAGTTAGCAAACTTCCCCTTTGCCCCCACCCCCCTTTTTTTTGAGAAGAAAGAGGTCAGTAAACAGAAGATACTGTCTCTTCATAAATTCAGATCATAAAGTAATTTCTAATAAGAAGTTCAAAAGAGGTTAGAAAACAAAAATCCATTTTTGGAGTTTGAGGCATCATCTCATTAAGGGTAATATTGCAAGCCTCCAGTATGAAAAAGGCACTGACTCAAATTTGTAATGATTTCACTTTCAAATTTCTTTTATCTCAGCTGCTGCTACATCAACAACTACAAGTGCTTCAGATATATAGGCAGACTAATGAGCATTGCAGCTGATTACTAAAATATTGTAATACTTCCCAAGGCAAAATGACATATTTTTCAAAATTAAGAAAACAGAATACTTCTTCTTTACTGCTATGATGTATGACCTCAGTCTCAGCCTCAAATCCCACATTTCCCAGCACAGTTGAAGCAAGCAGTGTTTAATTAACAAGGATTAATTTTGTTTTGGGAAAGGTTCTAATTTGTTTTGGTCAGTGTGTTCACTATGGCTGTAGTGATCTTAAAAGTCTATCATGGGCTTTGGAAAACCTCAGATTCCTTCTGTTCTTCAGTAGTCCTTATATGCATTCGTTTTTTATTGACCACATTTGTAGTCTGAGAATTGGAATTACAACAGTAATTAAAGTATTACATTTTAAAAGGAGAGAAAAATTTGTAAAGATGCTCTAAAATTCCTTCCCAGGAGACATGGCACCACCTCTCAGCACAGTTCTTGTAGAAGAAACTGTAAAAATACTCTAAAAACATATCTTTCAAAATTTATTTCTGCTGGATGGGCTGATAACCAGAATTGGACAAGGGAAGGATATTATGGAGGGATCCTCAAATTCTAGGGCACAAATGTCTTGAGCTATGGGTTTTATTCTAAGTGGCCCCAAGGGAGAAGAAATGCAAGGCAAAGAAGGAACAAAGATATTGAAAGACACCTTTGCCTCCCCACTCTCTGTTCTGCAAGTTCCGTGCTACATGTCCAAACAACAGTGCAGAAACTTCCCTGCAAATTCAAAATAATTTTCTTGCTATCTCCAGTGAAATGCAGCTGCTGGATTTTTTCCTATGATTTAAATTCAGCAGTTCAAACTTCCTAGCAATTCTGATCCCAAGGATTTCTGTGAAGCCAGATTTATCTTAGAAGTGCAAGTTCAGTAAAATGCATGCTAATATCTATCAGTGTTTATGCCTGGAACACTGGGCACATGCTTAAGACCAGATGAAGATTTGCAAGAAATACCTTTTACTGAAATGGAGCTGCAGGGGGTGGACAGTACTGAATTTTCAAACAATTTAACCATCTGACACATAGAATTTTTTTTCATAATACTTAAAAAACCCCCTCAACGAACTGCAGAAAATTCTTTATATGACCCACAATATGAGACATCTGTGGTCCTCAACAGTAGAGAGCAACTAGCAGCATCTCAAGGGACTCGTCACATAATTCAGAGATTTTTTTTTTTGGCTCTCTTTCATTTTGGGTTTGAAGACAGATTGCTTTACAAGATACATCAGCCTGCAGGGAATAGCAATTTCCTTTTTCCTCTGCAACAAAACAAATGGAACTTTTAGAACTGTTTATCTTTGATCAAAAATATATTACTTAACACACCAAATAAACAGCTTTAGGATTTGTCATTGAAATTATTGCTTCCTGTGGCAATTTTTAGTGTTTTTACATTTGCTGGGCAATTGGTAACAAGAACTGATATCCTTGCCATTTGTTTTTTATTTTTGTAAGGATCTTAGGAGCAGCATATTGAAATATGAGATTTAAAGTAACTAGATAAACTATCACACTGTCAGGAATTATTCACCACTTCCTCACTAAATAATCATGGGAACTCAAGCAACAATCACAACCCCTACACGTAATACATGAAATGATAGAGAACGCATATCATACTTTTCTGTGGTAACATATTCATCCAGGAAGACCAAAGCAATGATCAGAGTATTAAAAAAAAAGCAATGAACCCACACACACACCCCTTTGTCTCACTCCACCAGTCATAAAACCAAAACCTTTTAGAAAACAATTTTACAAGATTTGTAAAATCAAAGCATATCTTTTTATTAGACTCTTAAGACAATTTATCTGTGTTTTTCTGATTTATTAAATAGGCTGAAGATGTAGTTTACAATGCATTGTGTTACTATAACACATCTTCATAATACTTGTCATTTCAGAATTATCACTTGGTGCACTTTGGCTTTCATTTTCTATAGGTGTCACTATCTGAAGTCTGCTGTGGCATTATGACTCATCATACTCCTGGTTTACAGATCACGAGCTCTAAGCCAGCTCTCCCCTTTCCCTTCAATTCTATGGAAAAAGCCTCTTTGATCTAATGCTTGTCCTTTCAGGTCCCAGAAAGAATAATTTTCTTCTTCATTTGGCTCTGAGGCAATTTAAATCTTGTGTCTTGGACTTCATTACTATTTAAAAAATTCACCTTTTGCTGAAGAGAGTTATAAATTTGGACACCCAAACACACTGCAATTTATCAACACCTTAATATCCTTTTAAGAGGTGTTTGGTGTCAGAAATGAAAGAAAGGAGAGTGTGATTAAGATTTTTCCCAATAGCCCAAAATTTTTTCTTGACACTTGGATATTAACCCAACCTAGAAATTCTTTTATTTCTTCATTTTAACTCTCCCCTGAAACATTTCTGACAAGTCCTAATCTTACTCAATGTACACCTTTTTTTTCACTGTTACTGTACTCTGTAGTCACAGAAGCTCTTTGTGACTCATCTTCTTTCTTACTTTAAAGGAAAGATTCCTGGTGTTTGGAGAGTAGCAACAGCTGTTTCAGAACACCCATCTACTCTGTTCCTTCTGATATTATGAATGTGATATCTACACAGTTCTCTAAGGTCTTGATGAAATGTTGCATTGCTAGGTAACACAGAGAAGTTAAAGCACAGTCACTTACAGCTGCAGAATAACTTCATATAAGCTAGAACTGGATTTCACTCTTGAGTTGTTGTTCATCCACTTCTGTTAAAGACTGTGGAGTTGCTCTAGATAAGCTACAGTCTAGACTGGTGTTTTTTACCGTTTATCACATTCCTAGCTGAATTTATGCAAATTTAAAATGTACTCTCGATCAAAGCTGAAAACTTTCTGCAATCATAGAAAGCTGTTTACCTTCTAGAACTCATTATCGTTCAGCTTCTTTACAAAAATCAATATCAAAAATCTTTGAAGGTGTTTGATTATCTGTTTTCTCAAAAAAAAAAATCCTAAACATCTGTAAAATTGAGAGTATATATTTATTTTTACAGTAATTACTTGGAGGCTGGAATATTCTATAAATTTGATGGTAATACTACCTTGAGAGAAGCACATAGTAAGTGCTTCTGGGGAAATCCCAGGCTCAGGTGACTGTATACATCCATTCAACTGTTCTGGATTAGCTAGTTTTTAGATCTCCATCAGACATGTAAGGTTCTGAAAACATGAAGGATTCTTCTTTCTCCCATCTTTTCTTTTCGAAAGCATTCCTTAAATATCTGCCCAATGCAACAGAACTTCTACCAGTATATCTCAGCCATGAAAACTGAGGATTATTATGGAGTTTTAATCAGGTTTGGGTTTGGTTTTTTTCCCATAGGTGTACATGGACTAGGAAATTTCAGAAATGGAAATTAAGAAGTTTTCTTGCAATAAATCTGCTACGTACTTCATGCTGCTTTTTATCCAGAAATACAGATGAGGATTTTGAATGGTGAAACATATGAATCAGAAGTACATCTGCAAAGCAGGGTCCTCATTTCCAAAGGATAAATACAACACTCTACAATTTCTTTTGTTCTTGGCTTTCTCCCACATAAATCTTTGTGCAGGCAAGATTTGAGGATGCAAAACTGATGGCAAATCATAATGTGCCAGCCACCTAATCAAGACTTTTAAAAAAAATTTAAAATACAGATTAAAAAATGCTTTAACAATACCGATATCACCCATGGGCCATGATGATGATAATAACAATATGACCCAATGTGATATTAAATGCAAGACTTGGATAATAGCTCATGCCCTACCCTATTGTCCTCCTTCTGGCCAGGACAAGGTTAATTTTTACAATAGCCAGGAGGGAACTTGGCTGGGACCTTGAGGTCCATCTCTATACCATCTCATTCATCTCATGTCAGCTGCAGGGGATGGAGGAGGAGGTCCCTTCCATGTCAGGTAACATGGCAAAAAGAGCGTTTGGGTAATGTCAAAAGTGAGAACTCACCTGTGAATTGTCATTTCTTGTACACTCTTATATTAGTTTTGTTGAAACTTACAGGATCCTGATAAAGTGACAGATTACTTGCAACGAGAATGCTGTGGCAGCTCCAGACAGGAGCAATTCAGTGCAGTGTAAGAGGCCCTGGCTACTTTTTACTGGACACAGTTCAAGACTAGACAGTACTCTCAGGGGAAGGAGGAGGAAATTAGACAAACAGGCACCATGGCCACTCAAACTCAGCTGAACCAGAGGACCAACCTGTGCTGGTAGCTCTATACAGAACCTGTGCAGTCGCTCTATACAGAAGAAGTCTAAGACCAAATCAATTCGCATAGTGAGGGATGAAGAGGAAGCAGGACCCTCACAACAGGAGGAAGAGGTAGTAGGGCCAGAGATTATCTCCTATCTCTATCCCTGAGTGAGCTGGAAGATATGTGGAGAGGTTTCAGCCACCAGTTGGATGAGCCCCTACTGACCTGGCTGCTCCAATGTTGGGATATGATGGCCCATGGTATGAAACTAGATGACAGTGAAGCCAAGCAGCTGGGATCCCTGTCCCAGGGTGTGGGCATTGACAATGGGATTTGGAAGAGGACAGAAACTCTCAGCCTCTAGAAGATGACTCTGAATGGTATTCTCTCAATATAGTAGTGCACCCAGGCATGTGGAACACCATGGAGAAAAGTATCCAGTACCTGAGAGAATTAGCTGTGCTGGAGGTAATCTATGGGGATTCAAATAACAAGCAGTCCCCTGTAGAACCAGATGAGGTCCTGTGTACACAATCCATGTGGCAGAAATTGGTATGGAGCTCATCATCATCATACACCGACTCATTGGCATTGGTGTCCGTGAAAGGAGGAGAAGAAACAGTGATTCAGGGGACTACCTGATGCTGGCTGCTTACTTTTTTCCTACTTACCAACGTGCACCTTGTCTGTGGAAAGACTGTTCAAAACTGCAGACATGTGAAAGACTCGAGCAAGTTAGAGCGGAAATGTCCGATGCCTCTCCAATATGGACCAGAGTCTCTGCTATTGGGAGCAAGCAGCCCCCTGCTTGAGAGAGGGTACAAACCACAAGGCAATCTGTGGTTTTTGCTGTGTGACATGAGGGAGGACATGAGGAAGTGGGATGGAAAAACCTCCTCTGCTCTGGCAGCACAGGTATGTGAGTTGAGAGGAAGAACAACCACCGCAGGAAATTCTTCAAGGAAGAAATGCTACTCCAGTTTCCAGTGGGCAAGTCCTCAGACAGAGTAGAAGAGCTGATGTTACTTCCAGTCCTCTTGAAGGTACCTCCAGTTCACAGTTACAAGAAGTGAGCAATGAGTACCATGACCAGAACTAGACAGGCTCTGCCTCCAGGCATGTGGAGGAAAGGGACAATCAAATCTATTGGACTGTGTGGATCCAGTGGCCTGGCACATCAGATCCATGAGAGTGTAAAGCTTTAGTTGACACAGGTGCACAGTGTACCCTGATGCCATCAAGATACGTAGGGGCAGAATCCATCTCTATTTCTGGGATAACAGTGGGATCCCAACAGCTGACTGTACTGGGAGCTGAAGTGACCCTGTCTGGGAATGAATGGCAAAAACACCTCATTGTGATTGGCCCAGAGGCCCTGTGTTTCCTTGGCATGTGTGATGTCAGTATTGGGTTTTTCAAGGACCCAAAAAGTCGTTGTTGGGCTTTTGGGATAGCTGCTGTGCAGGCAAAGGAAATAAAACAGCTGAACACTTTGCCTGGTCTCTCAGGACCGTTCTGCTGTGGGACTGCTGGTGGTCAAAGAAAACAGGTATTCATTGCTACTACAACAGTGCAGTGTTGGCTATACTGCACAACCAGGACTCTGTGACCCCCATCCATGAGACAATTTGTGAAGTGGAGAGTCAGGGGTGGTCAGCAAGACTTGCTCAGTGTTTAATAGTCCTATACGGCCAGTGTGTAAGTCCAGTGGGGAGTGGAGACTGACAGTGGGCTATTGTGGTCCAAAGGAAGTCACACCACCACTGAGTGCTGCTGTGCTGGACATGCCGGAACTTCAGTATGAACTGAAGTCCAGGGCAGCGAAGTGGTGCCACCACTGACATTGCAGATATGTTCTCCATTCCTCTGGCAGCAGAGTGCAGGACACAGTTTGATGTCACCTGGAGGGGCATGCAGTACACCTGAAGCTGACTTCCCCAGGGCTGGAAACCCAGGCTCACTATTTGCAGTGGACTGATCTAGACTGCACATCAGAAGGGTAAGGCTTGAGAACACTTTACATTGATTAAATCATCAGATGGGGTTACACAGCAGACAGTTTTTGAGAAAGGGAAGGAGATAATCCAAAACCTCTTAATAGCCAGTTTTGCCATAAAACAAAGTAAGGTCAAGTAAGCAAGGAAACTGAGTTTTCAGGAGTAAAATGGCAAGATGGACACTGTCAAATTCCAATGGATATGTTCAACAAAATAGTAGCCTTGTCCCCACCAACCAGCAAAAAAGAAACACTGGCTTCCCTATGCAGTGTGGGTTTTTGGAGGATGTGTAATATTCCATATTACAACTGGATTGTAGATCCTCTCTCACATGACCCAACAGAATGATTTCAAGTGGCGTCCTGAACAGCAACAAAATTTTGAACAAATCAAACAGAAGATTGCTCATGCAGTAGCCCTGGAGCCAGACAGGACAGGACAGGATGCAAGAAATGTGCTCTATACTGCAGCTAAGGAGAACAGACCTTCCTAGAGCCTCTGGCAGAAATTACCCAGGGAGACTCAAGGACAACCCCTGGCATTCTGGAGTCAGGAATACGAAAGATTTGAGGCCTGCTGAAAAAGAGATCCTGGTAGTTTATGAAGGAGTTCTAGTGAATTAAGAAGTGATAGGCACCGACTTGCAGCTCCTCCTAAAACCCTAACTGCTGGTGCTGGACTGGATGTTCACAGGGAAAGTCCCTTCCACACATCATTCCACTGATGCTGTGTGGAGTAACTGGACTGTGCTGATCACACAGCAAGCTCACACAGGAAACCCCAGTTGCCCAGGGGTCTTGGAAGTCATCATGAACCAGCCTTAAGGCAAAGCTACCTGAAAATGAGAAGGGTTGTGCTCTCCTCACTGATGGTTCCTGCTATATTGTAGGGCTACACTGATCTTAAAAAGCTGCTGCATGAAGCCTTATTTGTCAAGTCACAGAAGCTATTGACGGATAGGCTGGATCAAGTCAGGTTTCAGCAGAGCTGAAAGCCATCCAGCTCTCAGATAGACTGATGGAAAAAGACCAATTGGCAGAAGAGAAGTAAGCCCAGCTGGGCTGCTGAGTTGTGGCAAGACGTTTTTTCCCAGGTACAGAAGCTGTCCGTAAAAGTACCTCATATAGGTGCACACGTTCCCAGGAGCTGGGCTTCTGAGGAGCATTGCAAGAACAGACAGGTGGATCAGGCTGCCAAGATTAAAGTATCTCAGGTGGATCTGGACTGGCAGCACAAGAGTGAATTATTTCTGGTTGGTAGGCCCATGGCACCTCAGGCCATCAGGGCAGAGATGCAACATACAGATGGGCTTGTGATCGAGAGGTGGATTTAACAATGAACACGCTTTCCCAGGTTATCCATAACTGTGAAACATGCACTGTGATCAAGCAGGCCAAGCAGGTAAATACTGAGTGTGTATCATATTCTCTGTCATGCACCAGCCTGTGGGAAAACTGAGCAATACAATGGACTGTTAAAAACCACTTTGAAAGCAATGGGTGGTGCAGCCTTCAAACACTGGGATCCACATTTGATGAAGGTCACCTGGTTAGGTAACTCTAGAGGCACTACCAATAGAACTGGCCCTGTTGAGTCAAAACCTCCGTGTACCACAGAAGGAGATAAAGTCCTCATGGTGCATATGGAAGACAGTTTGGGTTATTCCTGCTTCAAACAAAGGCAAGGATGTGGGTGCACATGGTGGGTAATGCAGAGGGACAGGGAAACACATTGCGCACTTCAAGGGGATTTGACTCTTGAGTGAGAACAGTCTGTAATGTTTCATTGTATCATGTTGTTTGATGAACGACTCTGCCGCTGTGTGCCGTAACTACCTTGGACTGCTCCAGACACATCAGTTTTGAGGCCTTGATGCAGCTTGGAACCAGCTGACAGCACACCAGCTGCAGCACACCAGCCCTCTGGCCCCTCTGGAACACATCTAGCACAGATAGAAGTACCAGTCATGGACTAAATGAACTCCACAGACATCTTGGAGGGATAGCCTCTGACTATGGAAATGATAGCTGTGCTTGTGTGGGTATATATACATGAGTACATATGTATATATATGCATGTATATATATGTGTGCATGTGTACATGTATATAGATTTACATATATAATTGGGAGATATGGGATGTGGCCATGGCATTGATGGTATAGAAAATATGGGTGGATGATTTTCTGGCCCTGGTTCTGGTCAGGATGTGGTTAATTTCTGCAGTAGCCAGGAGAGGCATCGCTAGGACCTAGATGTTATTCTATACCAACTCATGTCATTTTTCAGGGACAGGGTACCCTTTTGGGTCAGGTAGCATGGCAGAGAGAGTGGTTGGGTATTGTTGGGGCTGAGAACTCACTTATGGATCATTTGCTTTTTGTACACTCTTACTAGTTTTGTTGATTTTACTGTTTGTTTTCTTATCTCATTGTTGTTTCCAGTAAATTGTTCTTTTTCTCAGCCTGTGATCTTTCTCTTTTGTGCCTCCAATTCTCCCCTCCATCCCACTGCAGGGGGAGGGGAGAGTAAGTGAGCACTGCATACTTCAGAGTGGCTTCAGTAGGAACATTAAATTGGACAATATCATTCCTAAACCATGACATCCATCTATCTATGTACTTTTTTATTCTATCTCTTCTCTTGGGCATGCTCAATAAGGTTTAGAAAATTTTACAAGCCAAAACCTTGAGAAGAGAAATCAGTGTAGTTTAGGCTTAAATATCAAATGTAGTTTAGACATAAAATATAATCCTGGTTACCTTATGTAGGGTGTCCATACAGACACAAACATAAACCCATGAATACACATGTATCCATATGAACAAAACTACATGGAAAATATTTTGAACTTTGTAGAAGAAGCAGCTGTGTACTTGCAGTTGTCAAAGTCCCCAGCTGTGCCTTCTGTGTAAGATCATGCAATGCTGTCTCCAGATTGTCAGGAGAACATATTAATTTTGTACCATTTTCTGTTCCCTTTACACTCTTTGTCATGAAAATGAGCATGTATAATGAAGAGAACATGAGAGGCATTAACATTCGATGATACTTCACTGTCAAAAATAGTGGTCACATAATGGCAGTGGCATGTTTATCCACTCTCAAGGCCAACATAGGGGTGGAGACTCATGGCACTGCTATACTGCATTTTTTGGAAAAGATTGTATTTTATGAAAATTCAAAAAAACATTATGATTGACAATAAAACAAAAATTATTTTAGCAAACTGCCAGTGTTACAAAATTAATTCTAAATTCCCATCTTTTTTCCCCCCATACTTCAGAATTACAAAATATTTTTGTCTTGAAATAGGTTTGTCCATGTAGGACTGCCAGAATCATTGGAGGGACTTTTGTTGCTCAAATACAAGACTCTTTGAAAATTAATTTCAAATCCCATTGTGACAAATGACTTCTAGCCCAGTATTTTAACAACATTCTATTGTGTTGTTGTTTCTGAAACCCAGTCTTCTGTGTGCCATCCTCTAACCCACAGGATATTTTGCAGCTAGACAGTAAGGACTGGAATGAAAAGAAAATGCTGAGCAACACAAACACTCTCATTATTTGGCCATCTGAATTCAGCTACATAATTTTCAGCTGATTTTGCATGGTTGAACATGTAAATCAAACACCCTGACTGCTGCCAACTTTTGTAATAGCAGCTGCTCTACCTGGCCTGCAGACCACTGCCTCCTGTTTCCAAGCAGAAGTCAGAGGGGTACAAATTTCCTCCAGCCCACCTTCTGACCTCCTGAGGGGCCAAAAGACAACCCCATTGTGTCAATGATGTAAGTGGATCATGCAGCTGGGAAACACAGCATCATTTCCCCATAATACTATACAGTAAGAGAAAAAAAAGTCCTCTAACCTCAATCATCTGGATCTAGCTCAGGATTCTCTGTAAGAAGAGATGATCTGATAGGTCTCACTAAATCTCCCCCCAGATTGTTAAGGATAGATTACTAGCTTGCTCTCCATTCACAAGATGGCCTTGAGGGCAGTTTATCCACACTGCTTTTACACATTAAGATTATAGGAAAATAAAATATTTTATCTATCATGCGGAACTAGGAATCAAAAAAACCTGTAGTAGTAAGACAGGGGTGCCCTCAAGGCTTGGGCTGGGAGAGAATTCAATCCAAAATAAGCTTGAAGGAATCAAATCGATATTTTTTTACAGTCTGGGTAGAGAATCAGTGATTTCCCAGTATATTATCACAGTGATGAATGCCCACATACTAGAGGTCTCTCCCTGCTTTGCAGATACCATGTTCTTCTACTCATCTTCCTCATCTCTTTGGCTGAAAATGTAATGTAAGGGGGGCAAACACCACCAAGAAGGATCTCCTGAAACATCATATCCACCTTCTGCCTCAGGAAAGCACAACATGTAACATTTTCATGTGGTGAGCAAATGCCAATCTCCTGAGTTAGAAAGGGCAAGAATAACAATAAAACAATGTCTGTCTACTGGCAGACAGCATTGTCAAGGTCATTGCTCACACAGTAATGGGTTTTCTCAATGGCTTATAGAAAAATCTCTCTTATCCTCCTCCGCTTGATTACCTTTACCTAGATGATCATTATGCTTCCTCTATATTCTTCTGAAATGCTATTCTAGAAAGTTCAAAATTATTCTGATAAAGAAGAAAATTAGTCTGGATTTAGCTAAGACCCATCTAAGGCTCTGATTCTTCTTATCAACACTGTGTGCATACTGCAGTGCACCTAGTAGCATTTTTGATTTTGGTAGACATGAAGTATTTAAGTTTGGACCAAACCATCAGGAGATGATCCAGCAGTTTATCTGGATTAAAAAAAAAAAAAAAAAAAGACCATCAGGAAAGGAATCTTTTTATTCTCACCTCCTGAGTGGAAGCAACACTAACCATCTTGTGCCTTACAGAAAGTAAGGTATTTTCAACAGCCTTATTGTACCTGGAAGTCCAAAACAACAAATATTACAGGATGTCAGCTTAGTTCTCTCTCTGTACTTGCAATATTATTTATGCAGCTGAACAGAGTGAATCATCAGATGACTCAATCTCTAAAACACCATTATAACAGTAAATAAATAAAGGCCTTCCCTCACGCTAAGGAATTGCATTCATACACACAGCCTTACTGAAAAACATGATTGAGAGTAATTTGAAAAGAAATAAATGCAATTTGAATTTTTAAAAAACTCATCAGCACTGCTATGGTTCCCATGAATAAACAGATCTGATTTTTTAAATCTCTTTAACCTTCAAAGATGATTAGGGAGTAATTTTTGTTGTTGCTGCTTTTGCACAAATGGATGGATACATTTTCCAGCAAGTTTTGGAGACAGGCTGGAAGCAGGTACAATTAATTCAGTACATATCATTTACTGCATCCTTGCTTCTTTCACAGAAATCCTTGCCAACTGATCCCAGGCAGAAGATTGGCTTTGGTTCTGCAAGCAGCTGCTCAACTTCCCACTTTGCTGGAGGTAAGATGTCACAGTAAAGCAGCTGCTGAAAGAGTGGGAGGGAGACACCAGTGAGAAGAAACAATTGTGTTGATAAAAAAAAAAAATAAGGAGAAAAATACAGGAGTGACAATCTTCTAACAGATTGGGCTATAGTACATCTTATTTCCCTAAAAAGAAACAGTGTGGCCATAAGTTAACCTTGAGATATGTAAACTCTTGGAAAATTACACAGTTCAGAAAACCAACATAAAACCGATCTACCAATGATATATTATTCTACTGATAACAAGTTCTGTGATTGAATTTGACATACCCAGAGATCTGAGGTTCATGAAGATTCAGTGCAGACGTAATCTTATCTGATTCTGCCTTAAATGCATTAAGCCCGTCTTGCAAGAGATAATTATTTATGTCAACATTGGTATAAATGAGAGTTCTGAGACTCAAACTCAAATTAAATTGAAGTGGGGAGAAATAAGTAGAAGAATCTGGAATTCCAGAAGTCAGTAAATAAATTAAAAATAATAATCTTTGGTGTAGCAGTAATCTGCTGAGATCAATGGTACTCTAATATTTAAAGATCTATCCTCATAATTTTACTTGCATAATTTGGCATGACTCAAATAAGTCAAGGTAAATTGCCAGTTATCACATGTAATTAATTGTTTTTTAGAAGATTTTAAAGATGAGGATTTTTAAAGTATGGTCAGAGCCCAAATTAATTTAGAGGTTGTTGTATGACAGTGGCACTGCACTTCAGTAAAACGCTTCGGAGTACTCCAGAATAATCACTGTGATATTTCAGAAATAAAATAAAAAACCCCACCAAAATGTCCATAATGCTGAGCTCTTATGGAAGACATAACACAATTCCAACACTTTAAAACTGCAAGATTGGCTTAGGGACTTTTTTGGTTTTTTTTAAGCATGAAAGCTGTACTGCTGCTCTGGTAACATGATTCCAGGAAAGAGGACTTTTAAGAACAGTCACGTCTTTACAAATGCTGATAATATCAAGCAGCTAGCAAACCAATATTGTGTTTTTGGTATTTAGGCAGGAGGAAAAAGTACATTCCTGCAGTGGAAAACCGGAAACAGTGTAAACAAATACCTGTTCTAATAGTGGAACTTAAGTGTAAAATATGACCCAAAGGGACACAAAGCATACAATCATGGGACATTTTAAGGCATGAGTGTTGTATAGTTTTCATATACAATGATGTCCACAGTGTCAGTACCCTGATTCTCCACTTGTTAATAGGATAATTAAAAAAATCATTACAACACATTGATTAGTACATAGATTTAAAATTTATTCCTCTTCTTCCATGCTACAGAGATTGTGGATGTTAGAACTTCTCCACTGTTTTTCGGCCTTGCCTGGTTTTAGTCCTTTTTTATCTTAATTAAAACTATTGTTTTAATAGTTATTTGTTGCCCGAGGCAGATTTAATTAAACCCACGATTTTTCTAGTGTCAAGAAAGTCCATAATAACTGTAAAGACTAGAAGAAACAACACACCCTCCAAATCTAAACTGGCACAACTAGGTGGCATGCATATGTATAGTATCTACATTTTCATTAGAATGTTTTTCTCTCCCTTCTGCCTGATTCTTTTTGCCACAAGCTTAACCTATTTTCCTTTGTTCATCCACTCTGCATTTTTATAGCAAATGTAGGTTTTCTTCCTTTTCATTTATTTGTTGTTTTAAGTCTTAAGAGACATTCAGACCCCACATTGATACTTCGCTATCAACATTATGTTGATTGAAAAACACATCAAAGAAAGAATGTGTGTGTCTGGATATCAAATCAAAAATAGTCTACATTTGTTGATCATTAAAGTGAGCTACCCACTCCTCCAACCTTTCTTAAGCTTTGTCACAATCTGAAAAATTAATGAAAGGAAAAACTGCTGTCATCTCATTTAGCAATGTAAAAGCCACTAAATTTCTGAGGCAAAAACTCTTGATATACAAAAGTTAAGGCGTAGATACGTATTGGTCATACTGATCTGTTGTTGGTGTGGCGAGCACTTGAACTTTTCTTACGAAAAATAATCAATGACAACTTTGACCCCTTTTAAATATTTCCTTTCTTTTTCTTTCTCTTTTTTTTTTACCCTCCACTCACAGTCAGCATGAAGCTCTACTCCCCTTTAACTAGCCATATTGAACAAAGAAAGCATCTGCCTCATTCTTTTCCCCTACTGTGCCATTTTACAGAGAAGAAGCTTAATTACAACTGATTTTCTAAAGCTCATGTGCAAAAACCACAGCAGAATTGTGAGCAGAACTCAGATTTCCTAGCCTTGCTTTCATCCTTCCATAAACTCCTGTTTTCCTTGAACTGCTTCAGTGTGCTGTTGGATTAACTGAGCCTGCCATGACCATACTAGGGTAGCTTTCCTTTTGAAAGGAAATAGTTGGTCAGAAAACATGAGAATTTCAGCAGTGAACACAAATCTGGGTACTTCCAGACCAAGCTTTGGTTCTCTTCCATGCCTTGGCCCCTGGACCATGCTGATGCAGCTGTGTGAGACCAACCAGTAAATCACATTGATGAAATGACACCAAATTATCCGTCCAAAAATACTTATTTTGTTTTACCCGGCTTATTTCAATGATGTGATTCCTAATATGAAGTCATCCATGTCATCCCACATAGCAGAGGAATACATATGAATGACGGCAGAATGACAAGGTCCTTCAACAGATTTGCTGTAGAAGGCCACACAAATAAAAAATATGCTATTCATTCCTCTAAAGAGTTTTCCATCTCATAGCTTTGCTGCTATGTCTGGTCCCAAAGAGTAATTTTCTGCTTTTATTGTTCCTTGATGACATCAGATTCATGTCAGGCAGAGGCGGCCTGCAGAGGCAGAAAAGCTGACTTCCTTTTCCATGGTCTTCTTCCATTTAACATTTACAAAAAAAGACATAGACAACTCCTCAAACTTTGTTGCACACAAATCCCAATAAGAATAAAAAATAAGCTGGAAAACAGAAGCTTCTAGTCCTAGTTCTGATTTTAGCACCTTCCAGTCTCTGCTGAATCAACCCTGTAGGAGCCGACAGAGGGAAAACAAGGTAGTCTTGGCTGAACGAGAGACTCACACTTCAAACAAAAGGGGAAGAAATGAAAAAAAAGGAAAGTCAACAGACTTTTTGAACTCCCAAGAGGATTCAAAGCTAGTTTAACATTTTAGATAGCATGCAACTTAATAATTTACCAGATTCCCAGTGACTAACTGGTATCTATTCATAAGGGCTTTGTTTGAGTTCTTGGTCTTGGCAGGTATTTGGCAAGGAGCGGGTGATTTGAAATACATTGTATGTAGAAACTCTGAATTAATGATAATTTATTACCCATGCCATCATGTGATAAACAATAGTTTAGCAGTATTTGTTACTCCTGCCAATAGTTTTACTTTTTCCCAAACGTTGCTTTGTATAAATAGGTGACAAAAAAGGAATATTTTCTACTATTAAGATTTCAAATTATTTACAAAGGTACAAAACAACACAACAAACAACAAATACCAATAACCCCAAATACAAATTTTAAAAAATTGTCTCTTTTTGGCATAACATTTGTAGCATTATCAGACATCGTGGGGAGAATATTTAAGCTTAGTCTGCCACATGCCACTGTGGAGTACAATTCAATAACATTAATTCTTTCTTCTCATTTTTACTTATACCACCATGGAAAAATATGCAACAGCCAAGTGTCTAACATGAGTAACTGAAGAAAACAAAGCCCTGGAAGTCTAGGATGGCTGTTCAGTCTGAAACTACGGAAATGTTAAACCCCAAGATAATGCTTTGGTCACCAGAAAATTGGTCCCGGGTCAATAAAGCTCAAGTTGTTCAAACAACCACTGGGATATTTCTCTTCCCATTAGTGTGCAAGAAAAGGAAGTAAAAAACAGGGGAAGTTGGATCAATGGGCTGCTATAGCACATTGTGTCTCTTGCATGTGGAAAGCCCAAGATGGCAAATACCAGGTCAATTTTTTACCCTGTTTGGCCTTTAAATGATGAACACTGAGCCCATTTTTACTGTAAAAAAGATCAAAAAATCACTATAAGAGCAGACACTGTGTATTAAGCTACAGAGAAAATGCAACAACTGAATGAATCCGGTCTAATAATCCACTATATCTGATGATTTTATCATCATCTTAGGTGATGCATTTGAAAGTAGTGCACCTGAGCAAAGCATCTTTTCTCCTGTGTGCTCCAGAACTGCTGGGCTATTTTTGAGTGAATTCAGAATGTGTGAGAAGTTCCTGATTGACAGCTATGGAGAATATATTTATCCACAGACCAAGCAGAGCCTAGAGAGCAGAAATGAAAACTTACTCCCACCTCAACCCTGACCTTTAGGGGCAGGTGAGGAGCATGTTGTTTTGTGTTAGGGTCAAGTTCCATCAGCTAAGGACGTTTTTATTGATTGCACCTTTTGCACTGTTTATTTTATTTTTTTAAAGCAACTCTTGTTACTTCAGAAAATAGAAGGAGTATGCTACCGTGAGACTGAGGATTTGTCGGAGTTAGAGCAAAGCAATGGTTCTCCCTCGCTTTAGAATAGGTGGATCCTCATCCTTCCAGTTGAATTTAGCTCCTCAGGGTAACCCTGTTTTGATTAAGCTGAGGTAGAAACTTTTGATTGTGAAGAAATTGCCAATAAGTTATTGTTGCTACTGCAGCTCCTATGTGAAGGAAGACAGAAGATGATCTCTTAAAACAGTAATTAATGCCCTAAGGTGGTAAAGCCAGCTCCATCACTGGTACAAAAAAGTTCTCTTTTCTCTCTTTTTTTCCCTTCTATTTTAATTTTTCTGAAACACTGTCTTGGTCTTCCTTTTGTCTTTTTTTTTTTTTTTTCCCTGCATGCTGGGCTTGGTTCCTCCAGTTAAAATAAAACAGTTTGCTCTCCAAAGCAAAAGAAATGCTTCATAAATTATTTTTCTCTGCTGCCCCCTGCCATGTGTTTACTAATAAAGTGCTGGTAAATAGCAAGGGAAAGTAGATGTGCATGGTATCCTGGCAAAAGTAAAAATGTTTGGATGGGAAAAGGAATTGTTATGCTAAAAGTTAAATTTATTTCCCAAATTAAAAACTTGAGGTTTTGTCTCATGTGAAAGCTTAGTGCACAAGAAAAGGTTTTACAGTTGCAAAAACTACTGTACTGTACATCCAAATCAGACATATTTGTGATAATTTCATTCTTAAAGCACAAAGAAATCTTTGGTTGTTTGGTTTGGTTTTTTTTTTCAAATTGCAAATTTATAATCTGCAACTGATCAGAGAATCCCACTGCACTGGACATACATATGTAGCAAATTAAGTTCTATTCAATGGGAAAAGTGGTGTCAAGGAATAACAGTGCTTCACATTATGTTACATTATGTACATTTAATTAATTGTCATCTTTTTTTTCTCAGCACTGTAGAAAATTTTATTTTATCCAGTTTCTTAGACAACTTTAAAACTAATTTTACCCAAAGTATCATTCTCACATTATCCTAACTCACTCTGCACCGGAAGTTCTAATTGCAACATCAATTAGAGAACAAGTGAGAAATGTGAGGCTCTGGATAAAGAGGGAAAGCTGCATTGTAAACATAATGCAAAATATTTTCGTGGTTGTTTACAAGTTCAATGACAGAAAGGTGAACCGCTCCAGTGAGCTTTTGCTTTGAACCCTGATGGAAACATGTACTTGCATTTCGCATTTAATCTAAGTTAACAGAAGCGTAGACAATTGTCCTCGTTCTAGCCAGGACAGGGTTAATTTTTGCAGTAGCTAGAAGGGGCCATGGCTGGGACCCAGAGATTATTTATACCACCTGCCATCATTTCTAGGAGCAGGGAAGAGGGAGCCTCTTCTGAGGAGAATGACTTTCTTCTGGTCGAGAAAACGTGGTGAAGGGAGCCATCTGATATGGCTGGGGTTTTTTTGTATTTGAATGAATCATTTATTTTCTTGTACCCTCTGTCTTTAGTATCGTTGCTGTTACTGTTCATTTTCTTTTCTTATTGCTGTTTCCAGTAAATTGCTTTTATCTCAACCCATGATATTTGCCTTTTGTGCCTCCAATTCTCTGTAGCTCACTGCAGGGAAAAGAAGGGGGGAAGAAGGGGATGAGAGAAAGAGAGCAGTGTGGGGTTTAGAGGGTCTCAGTGGGGGCACTGAACTGGAGAGTACCATTCCTAAAACACAATCATATTGTAGCTTAATAGTTGACTACTAGAAGCTAAGGGGCCTGTTTCTCTCTCTCTAACCTAAGAACAATGCAAAGAAAAATTTGTATCTGTAAAGCATTTCTTCAATATTTGTTTGGATTGCTATACTCAAGATTACTTCATTGGTCTCCCACCACCTCCTTTGGACAAACTTTTAACACTAGAAAACAACAGTTTGAAGATCAAAAAGGTCTTGGGTCTATGGAGAATATGCTGTAATCACTGAAAATTATGTCACTGAATGCATTAACAGGTGAATGAAGGATATTTTATATCACAATTTATATTCTTAAATCATAAAGTATCACCAACTGAGTCAGCTCAGATTTTCTTTTAATTGCTTGGCTGTAACTGGCACCAGATCTTCCTCAGGAAGAACCATTTTTTAGTGCAAAATTTTCTATTTGGAAAACCTGAAACCTGCCTGAATATATTGTGGATTTCCAGATACATTATATATTTCTTGCAGTTATTTGCTGTCAGACACATGGAAGGCATTTTGGCAGTATGTGCTCAGATGAGCTGCTCAGCACTGGCACAGCCAGTCTGCTTTTGCCCAGGGAGCACTGAATTTTGATGGTACGAGAACTGCATGGGCAGTGCATATAGTCATGGTACACTTCAGTGAAAGCCTTATTTTTATAAATATAGCCAGTGTTTCCTGAAAGTATTGAAGTGACAACACTTCATAAGGTACATGTGTGCTATCCAAATACAATGGAATCTTCAGATCTCTGTAAAAATTCTTACCAGTGAGATTCACATCCTAAATGGGAGGACATCTGAGCCATAAGTAAGGACATTTATTCCATCAATAGCTCTCTAAATACCTCTGTGGTCATTCCTAACCCATTTATATGAGACACTTCTTTTTTTGGCAGTTTTAAATATATGTACTTCAAAATCAGCTTCAGTTGAAACTGAGATGGGCTTCCAATATTGCCACTTTTCAGGGTCTGTGAAAATTTTGAAATGCTCTTTAGTGCTTATTTATGTACAGCATATGGTGCAGTTGGTACTTGAGCAAAAAGGGTGTCGCTGACTATCTCCTAGATGGATGCTAAAATACCAGGTTATCTTGCTGGAACAAGATGATGTGGCACTCAAAACAACTTCCATCTTTAATCCTGCTCTGTTCTTGTCTGCCTAACAAGTAGAAGGAACACCAGAGCATGATTGCTTGCAGACTATAGAAGAAGCGTATTCCAGCAGACCTGACTTAGCAGACAGCCCCTTAGAAAGATCTGATTGGGAGCTATTTACCGATGACAGCTTTCTACAAGATTGAAAATGACTTGTCTGGATATGAAGTGACTACACACCATGAGGTAACTGAATTGGGCACACGCCCATCTGATGTTTCGGCCCAGAAAGCACTAAATTAGTCCGGAAAGGACTAATTGCACTCACTCCAGCTTTGGAATTTAATAAAAGAAAACAAGTTAACATTTGGACTGATTCAAAATGCACTTTTTTGGAATGGTACATACACATGGAGCCATCTAGAAAGAAAGAGGCCTTCTGACATCTCAAGGCACGCTGTTCAGAAATGGGAAACAGTCCTTGGATTTACTTGAAAGTACCAAGTTGCCATCAAGCAGTGCAGAGCACATGAAGCCCAAACCAAAACTGGGGAATAGTTTAGCTGACAAGGCTGCTAAAGAGGCTGCAGAAAAAGACATGTTAGAAAATAAAGTTTTGTCTTTAATACCCTTGCCAGAGATACTTCTCCCAGTAGAAAAAACAGAGTAGAGTGTTAGAGACAGTCAATTAATTTAAACCTTAGAAGCAAAATTTGGTCCACAAGGCTGGGCAGTTACCCCAGTTGAGCAAGTAGTAGTCCCTGAACAGATCTTGCACGAAATAGTGGACTATGAACACAAAGCCATTCATTGGAGTACTGAAAAACTTCTGAAACATTTGCAAAAATCTACAATTGAATCTAAAATGACTCAGATTGTACAATCAAGAATCCAAAAATAAATAGTTATGGAAGAAACAACCCTAATACAGCTAGCAAAGTAGTTCTAGGAGCCATAAAACCTGGAAATGTTCAGATGAATATAGACGTATTGATTTTACTGAATTGTCCTGAAAAGGGAGGGTTCAAATACGTCCTAGTTCTGGTGGATACCTTTTTCCAGGTGACCTAGCCTTCCATTGTTACACCAACCAGGCTAAGGAAGGGACTAAAATACTTGAATCAAATAATACCTAGATCCAGGGTACCTTTGGGGATGTCGTCAAACAGAGATTCCAACTTTATTCCAGAAGTGGTACAAGAAGTTAGGAAAGCCTTGGGAACAGCTTGGGATGTTCATACTCATAGGCCCCAAGCTAGTGGCACATTAAAGCAATGAATTACATAATCAAATTGCATTTGAGTAAAATACGTCAGGAAACCTCCTTGACATGGGTCCCAGCCTTGCCTGTTGCTCTACTTCAGATTAGAATTCAGCTGCCAGGAACTGGCAAAATAAGCCCCTGTGAGCTGCTGTATGATCAGTCCTACCAAGCACCGTACATTCCAGGAAACGCACATGTAAAAAAAGGGGTTGATTTGAATAATTTCCTCGTTTCTCTTAGCAAAACATCCAAGATTTGCTGTGAGCAGTGGTGCTCAGTGAGCAGTCTCCAGACTTAAGGGATTGGACATGCCAGTGCAGGAGTTCAACCAGGAGATTTGGCCTGCTTGAAAGCCTGGGGAACCGTTTAGCTTCAGCCAAAATGTATCTGTACTATACCAAGTACTATTGGCAACTTTTACTGCATTGAAACTGGGCAGAGTAAAATCATGGATACATTATTCCAGAACTAAAAGGGCTGAAGCCGTTTGAGTAATCAAACAGCTGTCTGAGCAAAACCAAGATACTTAAGTCTTGTTTTTCTATCAAAGTAGTAGAGTGTCTACAGATGTCCAGGAAATCTGGAAACAAACACAAATTTGACGATGCACAGCTCAAGATGACACCTCCTGGGGATCTGGAGAAATCTGGATCAAACTTATTTCGTGGTTACCCAGCTGGATTTGGTTAAAACATCAGTTTATAATTGTCACCATAATAATTGCTCTGTGTGTTTTAGCTTGCATCGTAATTCAGTGTTACAGCTGTTGCAATGTCTTGCACTATAAAATGAAATACAGGTATTAATAGACCAGTTCCCATAAAGAACTTTGTCTCAAGGAAATGGGGGACTTGTTAAGAACCATAGAACAGAACAGCATTTTACTGTCATTAGGACAGTAGAACAGAACAGCCTTGGAGAAATAGATGAAGGAGTAACTCAGGCAAAGAGAAGTGCAAAATGGAAGCAGGATGCCAGCCTGGCTCTGCAAGGCTGACAAAGCAGAAGTTGTGCAAAACAATATTGTGCTAAATCAAAAGCTGGAGTTACGTGGAAAAGCCACCTGAAAAGGACACCGGACATTGAAGACCGCCAAACAAGACCTAAAAAAGACCACATAAGGACTTTGATAAGGGGTGTGACAATGTGAAATAAGGCAATACATATACATCAAATAAGCGGGGATAGCTAATGAATAAGTAATCAGTGTGAATGATAAAAACTCTACCCAACACTTGGGGCACTCAGTTAAAGGAAGGACCTTCTGAGTGACCAATGCACTGCAGTAAAGAATGCCTGCTTTCTAATGCTCAAAACTGTGTTAGAAAATTTCTGTCTGGCCAATTCCAGTATCATTTAGATATCATACTTTCAAACTAAACTAAGGATAATTAAAAAGAAGAGGAACACTTGGGAAATACAACAGCACATGACAGTGTGTGGATGCTGTAAATATTTAGAAACATACTAGAAAAAAGTACTCGATAATGAGTAGTCTTAGATTTTCACAGTAGGGCAATCTAAATAACCCACACTTGCTTTACTGCCCTCTTTATATCAAACTATCAAGCTCTGTGCAGCTGGAATGAAAAAGTCTGATTACTCTTTGGGTCCTTGTCTTCAGTGTCTGAAAAATGAACCAACCAAAATTGCATTATGTTTCCTAAAATTATGTGTAAATACGCATAATGATACTAACCAAGGTTGTCATAAATGGATGGCACCAACCCAAACTGTCATGAAGGATGAGCTGAAAAAATGATCATCTTGATCCAAGGTAAAGAAGGAGCCTTAAGATCTTGTCACAACTTTCAGTGTGAGCCTTTGACAGAGTCGATGCATTAAGAAAAGATGCTGAAGGTCAGTAGGTTTTCATCCTTCTTAATTACAGGTTGGACAACAAATGAACTAGTAACACAAACTATAGGAAAACATTGTTTCTGTAAACCCTTTAAATAAATAAAAATTTCTGGGCACACTTGAAAACCAGTATGATACAAAAACGCAAAATTCATGAGTTTTTAAAGTTAAGTAACAAAACTGCAGAAAGTGTCTAAATTTGATATTATATATTTTGTTACAAAAGGGAAATACCCAGATTTTAATACAGTAATTTGACTTCTCTCACTGTTGCAAACTGGCATGTATATACCAAAAAAAAAAAAAAGAGTTTTCAGAAATATGTATCTGAGGTGTTTGGAAAAGATTTGTGTTTGATATTGAAACTAGAAATTCAAGAGTTGATTATAAGGTGAAATGCCATGCTTACATTCAAGTTTGCTATGAAGACAATAACTGCTTAATGATAAAAATGACTTTAACTAGATTTCTAGATCATTTTCTAATAGCCTATGACTAATTGTGAAATTTACCATTTTGCCATGACTAATGTGTGAAATCTGTCATCTTTCCTCATGATTTACACAAAGTCCTAATAAGAAGAACACAAAGTTGGTAATATGACATGAATAATAATTTGTATTGTATTTGCTCACAGTTTTAGGAGAGAGATATTTTTCACTAGACTATGTTAGAGGCATAGGTGTACCTATCATATCATCACTGGATTCTCTCAGAAATCTTCCTTCACTAACGTGACCAAACACATCCTTGTCTATTACTCAAAAATTGTATCAATGGATGTAATGCTATCATAAAGGAAGCAAAAAAATACCTTCTGGAAGGGATTGGCCATCGAGTTCTTTAACCTCCCATAATTAGATGTTAGTAGACAAAGCCTTCCACGAAAGCAGGAAATTTTACATAATCTAGTTAGCTACATTCATTACTTAGAAGGAACTATTAATCTCCAAACTACATTTTGCTGAAAATACTTAAAAGCAGGAATTTAGCTCAGTTCTTCTACATGTATTTTATAAGTACAGCCTGGTAAAAGCAGAGAAGGTAGCAAATTAAATTTGCAAACAACCTGACCGAACAGAAGCCCTTGTGATGGTAGATGTAGTAAGGTTGTTAAAACCCCAGATTTTCTGGTTTTAAATACTGAACGTGTTTTGAAACACATTTCTGTCATGATCTGCAAAGAGAGAGAAAATTTATCCCTTTATCTGAAAACATTGCATGTTGATATGGAAAGTTGTGAGGTCTTAAAGGATTTGTGAATGTCCCCAAGTCACACTGAAATCAGCATTTGAAAAACCTACTGCAAACTCCCGTTTTTCTGTTATAAGACTGAAGAGACTGCATGAGCAGGATTTGTCACCAGAAGTTTCTGACCCAAGAGAAAGTAGTTGTCAGCATCCTCTGAAAACATGCCAAGATGTTTATTTTGTACAAACAAAAAACCAAAAGTAAATAAAAATATGCATCTTTTAAAATGTGACAGTTTATCAAGGGCTTTGGTACAAGAGTATTCTATACAAAAGTATGGAAAATCTTGCAGGGGCACAATTTAAGATTCATTTTCTTCAAGATGAACTAAAATTTCGGCCCTCAGCAGTGGTTGACAGTGCTTTTACAGAGGTACTAAGAATTGCACTCAGAGACACTGTATATAAGTAATACAATGAAGCAAAATTTAGCAGACTGTGAGAATTGAGGGTAGTAATGCCTCTGAAATGTAATTAGAATGAATGCTAAAGGACGTACAGATCTAAATTTCCAGTGTGTTGTCCTGGGTCTTGTTTATCCTCCTCTACTGTAAAAAACTGGATGCCACTGTTTTTTCTCACCTAGAGAAATGTCTTCATTTCCCTCCACCATCCATGCTATAATCTCAGCGTTTTATCTTCACTGAAAAGAACATGTTCCTCATGATAAACCTTTCAGGCACTTGTCACAATATTCTTAAAGCAAGGAATCAATTCAGTTGTCCCCCAAAGCACATCTTTCAGGTAGGGTGGAAAGATGCTAAAACCCCAGTGTTTTATACATAGCCATTACTGATCTGTCCTGAATCCTCTGTTGGTGACACCTCCCAGAACTGCTTTTACTAAACAATTGTTCAGCCATAGAAAAAGAGATTTATTATAATTATTTTTCACAATCTGTGTTAAATCCTTTGGTAGTCTTTCTGCCAAAATTTCTCTTTAATATATTTGATTTTGACTCATTAGCCAGATATTATTTCACTTTTACAGGTTAAGCCCCTCACCTTGTTACTTTCTTACCTTTAGAAATATGGTTTAATACTCTTGGGGGTTTTGTGCTGTTTTCATGTACATTTTATACTCTTATTTATTTTCTTTATTTGACTTCTCCACAGCAGGAACTGTGTAGATATTGTTGAAGAATGGCCACTGGAAGATGAGGCTATATAGACATGTAAATAGATAACTGCTATTGAAAAATGAACAAATGAGTCAGATTCACTATAGGGAATGTGTGAGAAATTTTATGTAAGATAATTTTATGAGTGAATGGATAAACTTGCAGAATCATTCTTTCTTTCATTTGCTAAAAAAAAAAATTAGAAAATTCTACATGACTATTACATGTAGTGTTACTGTTACTGATTTCAACATTACTGTGCTCAGAAGCTTGTACTGAATTTTGAAAAAATTATAACAAAATTATAACATCTGCTTGTCAGTAGGAATTTAATACTCTGTGTTGCCCCTAGCTAATAATTAATATCTTTAAAGAGTATTACTGAGATTTTCAAATAAATCCTAGCTAAGGAAGTCCAGAGTATTTTATTCATAATTTCCTCTTCATGTAGCAGCAGTGTCTGGAGATTACTCTATAAAGGGTATTGGGATAATAAGCATATGTGAGGACTCTACGTATCTTCTCCAAAATATTACTTCTATAACATTCGATTGTGAGCAGAAAATCTTTCTGCTGACATCAAGTCCCTCTTCTCTGGAGTTCTTATTGCATTATGACTACTTGATTACTTGCTTGCCCAATTTTCTCTCTTCTTAGCAAGGAAAATGATTTACTTTAGAATCTGCAGATTGACTTTTCAATTTCAAAATGAATAATCCCTCAACAGTTCAGAATAAAATTGTTTTTGATCATTGGAGTTTGTAACAAAGATTGACAAGATATTTTATTAAGTGTGTGGATGAAACACAACTTCACTAGAAGATTCACAGAAATTTTATTCCTTTACCATCATTACCTTCGAACCTGTGGATTATGAGGAGAGATTTTTGGCAAGTACAGTGTTATTCTTGGGAACTTTTTGATTCTAAGAAGATGTTCTTTATAAATAAAGTGGAAATATAAGAGGAAAGTTTGAAAACCCAGTCATAGAACCCCAGTGCCCTTAGCAGGGTAAAGACAGAGTAATAAAAAATATATAGAGCTTTATAAAAAAAAATATTCTGTTGACACCTCTCATGGGAAGTTTTATTTTTCTTAGCTAAAACTGTAGCATTG
Source organism: Oreocharis arfaki (assembly GCA_013398015.1). NCBI lineage: Eukaryota > Metazoa > Chordata > Aves > Passeriformes > Paramythiidae > Oreocharis > Oreocharis arfaki. The sequence continues at coordinate 36,243 of VZRR01000341.1, forward strand.
CAGGATAAGTGCATATCCAGACTGATCTACCACTGTCTCAATTATCAATAGGAATGTACCAGTTTACTTACCCTCCGTGGGTTTTGCATGCTACTCTGTTCTCTTGATAGACTTATGTCAGGTTCTTAAAATGTATCTGTTACAGCACAAATGGGTATTCATTAAAAGATTCAGAGTCAGTTATTTCTACTTTGTAGCATAGATGCATTCCCCAGGAAAAGGTCTTGTAAACAACTTTATCAGCAACTTTTCCTATGGGAAAACACATTGTCTCGTGGTAGCAATGACAGTCTTAAGCCCAAGTATGTATTCACTGAGAATCAGATAATTAATTCTCAATAAGAGATTTTGTATATATTTTAGAAAATAATATAATTCAATAAAGAATGCAGAAGTGAAGAACAAAGAGCTGGCTGAGCTATAAACTGCAGCATTGCATTTCTCCTGAAAATACATTTTAATGACTAACCCTTTTTCTGGGGTGTCAGATGCTAATCCTCAGGTAATATTTAATTTTTGACAGGCTCATTGGGAAAACCACAATCTAGATCTGATGATCAGGAAGTCTACTGAGGTTCATTACTGTTGGTATTTAGATACAAAATGACATTTCTAAATAATTCAGACAAACAAAGAACCAACTGGATCATAATGTTAAGAGTTCTTCTCTTGACAAAGAAAGTCAGTGATGCTGCAGATTTTCTGACACTTAGTGTGTTGATTGGCATGATACTGTCATTATTTTCCACCATATATTTTGAATTCTCTGGGAAATATAAAAGAGTATGCAAATATTCTACTTCATGCTTTACAGGATATAGCGTTTATCCTCCCAATGCTCCAGCCAAAATCAGCACCTGGATAAAAAGCAGCTGGCTAAAGCTGAACCCAGGAAAATTAATGCTATTTGGAAAAGGGAACCTCTCAGAACTTGCCTCTTCATTCCGTAATACCTGCCCCCAAACCCTTAAAATCCTAGTTATCATTTTCCACCATTATCAAAGATTTGGCTCTTTTACAGGGCTCCTCATATGTATAGGGTTTCCTACTTCACTTTGACTAGCAGTTTTATAAATTGTATTAATACTGGAATTGCCCTGCCTTCTCAAGAAGTATTTTCTCTCATTGCATGTGTATCTTCCTTTAACATTTAAAGACTTACACTTTTCTGTTGAAAAGAAAGCTTGTTTATTTTCTGGCTTCTATTTTAACTGTCATTGTCCTCTTACCCACTTTGTTCAGATTAATTATCACTAGTGTCACCACTGTGTTATTTTTAGTTTAGTTTATTTCTTCTTTTGTATTTTATCCCTCCTGCTGCCTTATGCCTCCTTTAGTTTACTGACTCAGTACTATTTGGTGCAGTAGGAATCTTATATTTGTTCTTAAAAACATGCAGCTCTGTTGGAGTAAGTCACTTGATCTTTCTGTCTCATACAGAACTTAGACTTTCAGGCTCAATCTGATGTTGCTTTGCTCTTCATTATTATCTATCACAATCACCTTTTTACCGAAGTCGGAGATAATTGAAAGGATGGGTTTTTTTCTGTGTGTCTGAGGCAGCATCTAGGAAGAGTTGAAGGAAAGACACCCATTGATCCAAGTAGCCCTTTGCAATGCAGTTTCCAAAGAGTCCCCACACAACACAATACGAGAATGAGACATGCCACATAATTTTGTAGAGTATTTTTTTCCTTCCAATTTATTTTTCGTGACACAATTTTTTGTTTAGTAGCCTGCAGGCTGTGGGACCATGTACAGTCTTTCCATGGACTCAGCGCCAAGCCTCATCAGGACCCAGAATCTCTTGCAAACCAATTAGGCATTGCCAAGAGCAGCGTGGCAAATTTAAATGGCTCCAAGAAGTATGAGCAGCCAGGAGCACAGAGAACAGGGCAGGATGTGGTGCATAAAAGGACATGGTGTGACAGTTTGTGGGGCAGACTGTGCAGGCAGGGAGAGCGTGAAGGGCTCTTCTATCTTCAAGAGTGTTAAGATGCTGCAGCACAGGCAGTTAGATCAGTTGCTGGTCATTACACTTGCTGAGAGATTTATATTAGGTATTAGGAAGAAATTCTTTACTGTGAGGGTGGTGAGGCACTGTCACGGGTTGCCGAGAGAATCTGTGGATGCCGCATTCCTGGAGGTGTTCAACGCCAGGTTTGATGGAGCTCTGAGCAACGTGGTCCAGCTGAAGGTGTCCCTGCTCGTGGCAGAGGGGGTGGAACAAGATGATTTTCAATGTCCTCCTCCAACTCAAACCTTTGTATGACTCTATGGCTTAAGGCATCTAAGGGAGACTCCCTTGACTCTCAGTAGCATAGTCTGAGATTTCCTTCTGCCTGAAAGCATCTCATCCTTGTCCGAAAAGATTTGGCCCTCTGAAAAAAGGACTTTCATGATTCAGTCTGGTACTGATGCCATTGCTTCTGTCAATAATGGCTCTTCACATCCATTTTAATCTGCTACTCAGGAAGCTAAAAACATCATGGAGCAACCAGTTTGAGATTTCTGGGGTTTTGGAGACAACAGAAACACTCTCTCCAAAAAGAATTTCTTCTCTTCATTTTGGTCTCATTAGCATAATGAAAATTAAAAAGCCTCTAGTGAGCCAGACATCATATCAACAGATGTAAAAATACTAGGCATGTACATGACATTATTTTTCTTTATGTGTATGAGAAAACTCAAATACTTGAATGTGTTTTGTACCATTGCATAGAAGGGCTAAATGTGGACATAAAGGAACCTGGATAATAAAATTCCTATAGTGTACATGACTTGTAACATAATTTTGCATGTATCTTCATTTCTAGCCAAGGAAATCAATGGCATAATACTTACTCGCTTTAAAAAGACACAGATTTATCAGTGTAACTATGAATCCAGGATTCAGAACAGTTGGAGAACCAAATTGGGTGGTGGGACCTGAACCACAATACTCTTTTCCTCCAAGTTTACTACAGTAATTAGTCTATATTTTTAGAAGTAGTAAAGTGGCACCACAGGGAAGAATCTATGATGTCAAACTCCTGGGGATGCAAGGTGGTTAAGACTAGCAATCTGGTCCACCTCTAGCTTGTACTTGTGTACTGAAAATGTTAGTGATGGGAGTGGGTTACATGCTCTCCTGAAGCCTGTTTTCCATTTCATTTCCATGGAACAGAAATCAAGTCTGTGCCTCCAAGACCACTTCATGAAACAAACCTGAGCAAAGAAATTTGTGATTATTTACTGCTATATTCCAAAAGTACACTCCTGAATGTGAAATGAAATGCTAATCTAGACACAAGGCTGTCCAGATACATTAATGAATATCCATCCTTTGCACTAATTAAAACATGATTGGACAAGTCCCTGAGCAACCTGATCTAAGTTGTCTCTCCTTCGAGAAGGTGGTTGTACCAGTTGACCCACTGAGATTTCTTTGAATTGAATTATGATTTTGTATGCCCCTGATAGAAGGAAAATGTTGGTGTCATCTCAATATTTGTAACGGTGTAACTATTAATATATAAACAATGTTATGACTTCAATTTTGGAAAATTATTCTCCTTCGTTCCTACTTCCATTCTTACTCATTTTCATAGCTAAAAAAATTTTGATTTATGAAACCATTCAAAGTGTACTGGTGAGAATTTCCCTTACACCCCTCATTTCCAGATTGCTACAGAAACATCTTAATAAAAAAACACTGAGGAGTAATTAAAATGAACGCATTCTACATACAGATGCAGCTGTCAATAACTGGAGAGGTTCTTCAGCTTCACCTTCAGAGAAATTATCAAGGCTTCTTCAAACAATAGGACTAACCATTTCAAATACGTAACTGAAAGTATTTTTTATAGTGTGAATATAAAATCTTGGAGACCAAAGAGAGGTTGAAGAGGGAACCCAATGCAGACAATAACATTGCATACTCTTACTCTACGCACTCACCATCAGCTTCTGATGCACCGTGTCTGGTGATGCTGTATGGCCACTAAAAGAAAAGTTGCCATTGAAGTGGCACCTTGCTGTGTTTGGTGAACATCTGAAATGTGGTGTTATGAGCATATAGGCTAGTTAAAAATTTCTCTAATTTGCACAATGCCAAGCAAATCAAATTGCATGGTTTCCAGGAAATGACTCAATGCATGTAAGTTGGTAAGCTTCAGTGTTGTGGTATGTAAAGGGGGAAGAAAGTGCACTTCCATTCTAAATACTTTGCTATTTCTCAAAGAGAAAAAAGAAATTGCTGAACTCTAGCATCATAGCGAAGGATAAGATGGAACACAGAAGATTATCTGATATTTTTCTGTGGACTAAATAGCCATTCCTTAGAGTATTTTTTGCCATCAGGAAATAGATAACCAACCATTCAAACCAGCAAGCTTCTCTGACCTTGCCCTCTTTGGTCCTCAGGAAGACAGTTTTATGTGTTTGGTTGGTTTTTGTTACACATTATTTATTAATTTACTGTATTTTATTTTAAGGGGGAACCATTGACTTTTTGTTTTTAATTTAAATGTCAGAGAGATACGTATCACAGCTGCAGGTAAACTGCCCATAATTCCCTGTATTATATTCTCCAGGGAGACTTTTTTAAAGGAAAACCAATGATTTTGGCTGTTCACGTGTAGACTTGCTCTTAAATTTTCACTTTCACCACCTTAGATCATGCAGAATCATATCGTGTAAAGCTGGGAAGTTCAGATCTTCCTCCTGGGTCCCCATTAGGAAATTTTCTGGCAATTTTCTTTTGTATTTCATTTCCACATTTAGAGGAATGTATCAGTAGCAAAACTTAACAAAAGAAACCAAAAGAAAAGATTCTGTAAATCTCTGATTTACTTTTTGCAGTTCATTTGGATCCAGAAATTACTGCCCTTTTACTGTCCCACCCTTTCCTCAGTCTGTGCCCCATTCCTAAAAGCATGAGCTAGTCAGTTTAATTAAAACAACTCCACTGCAGAGGATGATCACAAGAAGCATAAAGAAATGGACAGGGATGTCCAGTTCAAATAGTGACTACACAGTTGTACTTAGGGTCATATAGGTGTGTCGTGGCAGGCGGATGGTAGGGTGCTGCGACCTTGTGAAAGCATCTCCAGTGGGAAGCCGCTCAGCAGGGCCGCTACACTCACACACACACACGCACACGCCAGAGAGCTTCAATAACAAGTCGACAGCAAACAGACAGGAAGGATCTTTGTGTAGTATTCCACGGGGGTTGTTTATTCCAGCCACGTGCATGAACACGTCCAGGGATGAAGACAAAAAACATGGGAGGGTCCAGGTTTACATACCAGGTCAGAGGGCATCAGGGACCAATGATCTGAGGATACAGGGGCGGTACACAGGTGGGACTAGGGTATGGGAGCCAATGGGGAAAACTGTGAGGGAGTGATGAGGGAGCAAGGGCCAATGAGAGAATGGGGAAGGGAGAACCTTCTAGAGCAGGGACATGTAAAGTAACAAGGGGCGGGGAGGCAAACAGGCCAACCGGGGAAGCTGAACTGAGGTGCATCAACATAACGTAACAAAGCATCCTGGGAGATGCCTTTTCTGTCTCCCTAACCTGGGGGTACCACTTGAGGTTCTTCCCTCCAGGGGACCCTCATGGTTCTTCTGTCAACAGGCCCACTGGCCTCCACATAGATGCTGGGTGGAAGACGTATTGATGGACTGAAAATGCTGAACATCCAGGAAAATTAATAATTTTCAAATAAGGAGTAAAATGATGAGTTCAGACTTTTAAAGTTGATCAGGCAGTTGTGGTATGGGATGGCATAAGTACCAACCATTGGGCAAAAACTCACTAACTCTACTGTCCATGGAATGGGACTTCCTTTCAGTATATTAAGGCTGAGGTTTCTCCATCAGCAAATACAGTGAAAACAACTTCACTCCTAAGAAATATCTTTCATTGTGGAATACCTTAGAAATCTGTTTTTCAAATTCAGCCATGGTGTGCTGGTTTTAGTAGAAGGAGAGTTAATTTTTCTCACAGTGGCTAGTACAGGACTATGCTTTGGATTTGTGCTGAATACATGGTTGATTAATATAGAGATGATTTTGGTTTTGGTGAGCAGGGCTTACGGAGACCCAAGTCATTTTCTGCTTTTTATACACTTACCATGCTGGCAAGGAAGTTGGGGGTGCATTGGGAGTTGGGAGGAGGCATAGCCCGGATGGGTGACCTAAACCTATGTAGTGGTTTGACTTTGGCTGGGCTCCAGCTGCCCCTGAAGCCACTCTGTCACTCCCCTTCCCAGCGGGACAGGGAAACAAAAAATGAGATTTTGTTTGTAGGTTGAGGTAAAGCAATTTATTAATTAAAAAAAAAAAGAAAAGTGGAAGTTTGTGTGCCCATAAGCAAAGGCGAAAAGTTAATCTCTTCTTCCCATCAATGAGTGATGTTCTGACACTTCCAGGTCTTCAGCACACATCATGATTGCTTCAGAGGGCCAACATTGTAGAATAATAAATGTCCCCCCATCCATCCTTCTTCCCTTAGCTTTTATGTCTATATATGGAATATCACTTTGGTTAATTTGGGTCAGCTGGCCTAGTTGTGCCCACTCCCAGCCCCTTGATAGCAGTGGGAATGTTAGAGACAACGCTGCTCTGCAGTAGCCAAAACACCAGTGTGTTATCAACACTTTTCCAGCTCCCCATGCAAAGCACAGCACTGTGAGGGCTGCTAGAGAAAAATGAACTCTGTTTCAGTCAGACCCAGTACAACTGACCAAAGGGATCTTCCGGACCATGTGACGTCATGGTCAGTATATAAAGCGGGGGGAAGAAGAAAGAAGGAAGGTATCTTTGGAGTCACGGTGTTTGTCTTCCCAATAACCATTACATGGGATGGGGCCCTGCTTTCCTGGAGATGGCTGAACACCTGGCTGCCCATGGGAAGCAGTGAATTAATTCCTGGTTTTTCTTTGCATGAGTGGGTGGCTTTTGCTTTCCTTATTAACCTGTATTTATCTCACCCCATAAGTCCTCTATCTTCCAGTTCCCTCCCTTCTAATTATCTCTCTGACCCCACTGGTGTGGGAGAGGGCAAGTGGTTGTGTGGGGCTTGATTGCTGGCTGGAGTTAAACCATGGATAAATGAAAGAGAGGAGCTGAGGAGTGCATGAGGAGGACAGATTGAGCAAGTTTTGAAATTTGCCACTGGAAGAAAAGAAAAAGAAAAAAAAATTGCTCGCATCATTCTCTTGCTCTTTCATCTTTTCCTTCCTGATCTTTTATTTGATTAATGACAAACTGTGTAGATGACAAATAATTTTAAATATTCATAAATTAATGTAATTCTTTTCTATGTAGGAGACTAATAACATTAGTTAGAGCAAGACAAATCTTCAGCAGGCATTGTGCAAGATTTTCCAATGGCTCTGCCAAAGCAAGTAAATGTTTAACACTCCTGCTAATATTCCAAGCACAGGCTCTTTGTTTTGTAGATGTGAGAAAAGTCGCACTCATCTCACAAAATGTGTCGATTAAAATAACAGGAATTCACTGACATGCAAATACCATGCTTCATGCCAAGCAAATAGGTTGGAGAATGTTTGAGCATGGGTCTCCTCATATGAGTGATCTCTTGCACGAGTGGTCTGGCTGTGCTTAGTCCCCAGGTACCTTGGTGAAGTGAACAGATCTGTAAAAAGTATGTGGCTGCCTTGCTGCTTCCCAAAATATTCTGCAGTTGCAACTTCTTGCTTCTCAATGAATCTGTGTGCATCTCTCCAGGACAGCTACCTTCTTAGACTTCCCTCAAAGACAAGGAGATGACAAAAATAAATCAAGGCTTTAACAATCTTCTAGTAATGGCCAAAATTTCTAAACCTCTAGAGACCATATCTACAGCCTGTAAAAGATCATTTCAGCAGAACTGTAGCATGTTTCTGGTAGCACTAATTGTTTCTGCATGGAATGCTGGTTACTAAAAGTGGTTCAGCTGTGAATGAAGTACAGAGGACCATTAAGATTGTCTAGTCTCCTTCATCTTCATATCTACACAGTGTAGGTCTCTTTACAGATGCTGCAGAAACCCTTTGGTAAAAATCCTACCCAATATTGGAAATCTCCAATGGGTGACAGAGCAGCAGGGATCTGAGACTATTATCATCCCATTATCAATATTTAATAACTTCGGTAGGATCATTAGAGCATTGAGTCAGCTACAAAGACTTATTAAGGGTAGGAGAATCAGATGGCTGGTAATGTGAGGGGAAAATAATGAAATAGGAGAGATAACGTGAAAGAAAGACATTGAAACTAGAATAACTTTGCATTCAGTGAAGTTCTTTCTATCTGCCTCATACTTGGCAGATATTATATATTTCCCTGTATTTCTTGAATTCATTAATGATCAAGGAAGAAACCAAGACAATATAGAATACTGTACAAACTCCACAGCCAATTCAATCTCACTGTTGTACCACTGAATTAAAGGCAAAAGTCCCTGAGCCATGGCCAAATCAAAGATGGAACATCTGTCTCTCATTGATTCTGAGTTTACGACTGAAAATGAAGTCTTGATTTTACAGGTGAAAATTTTGTAACTCATTCCAGCAGCTCGTAACCCTTCCCCATTCTGACCAACCCAACAGCAGCAGAGATAAGAAGAACAAAAGCAACATGAAAAGATTGACATACTGAATCACTTGCTCTTAGGTGTCTACCTATCATGGCTTCTGAGCTCAATGCCATGGTTTTCAACAAAGCTAAACATAAAATAGAGAATATGACAGCAACAAAACTGTTGAGCTGCTTCCTTCCACCCCCAAACACATAGTTATAAAGCGAAAATATGGCAGAAATTTTTGATCTTGGTAGCCCAATTTAGCTTTCTCATCCTCAGGTACAACAATTCTAAAAAGTGTCTTTCCCTCTGCCCCTCTGATATTATTAAATAAATCATTTTGATGAGATGCAGGCATTTCTGACTTCTGTAGGAGCCTGATTTTACCGAGATAAATACTGAATGCTTTCCTGGGGACAAGTGAGGAGGTTCAGAGTGGATCAAAACCTAGATTTCTAGCTCTGCAGGAAAATCTGATGCTCTAAAGCAGGATAAAACTTCAGCACTGAACAGAAAAAGATCCCAGCTGTGGATGACTGATCAAGAAAAAATCACCAAACAAGAAAACAAATGGAAGTGCCCAGACCAAGCCCAACCCCATCAATGCAGTACTTCAGCACAAAGAATGAAGCATCTCATGCTGCTCCAGACACCTGAAAGCCTGCTTCCAGGCTCTCTGTCATTCAGCTTGGTTGTTGCCATTACCAGCAGTCAGGGCCCCTGCAAGTCTTTCACATCTGCAGCAGAGAGTCTGGAAGCGCAAGGTGCCCTGACATGCGCTGGATCCCCCAGGCCTGCCAAGCAAGCTGTTGGGGAGGTGGGTGAGTGGCAGCAACTCTGCTGAGTTTCTGACAGAAAATATGAGAAAAACTGCGTTTTTCAAAAAAACATTTAAATTTCATCAAAGCATCCTTTTCCAGCACAATAATATTTACACCATGAAATTTTTGTCTCTACATTCCTTAGTGTCGTCATGCTTGGGTTTTTCACGATTTACAGCCCCTCCCCCGCCCCTTACCACCTGCCCCCCATCCACTGCTGTGAGGTGTGGTCTGCACAGGGGACAGTGAGGAAGCACCCACTCCTGTGTACTGTGCTGAAGAAAGGATGCTTTCTCCTTCTCCTCCCCTCACAAGTCACCTTTCTCAAGCACCGTATTTAAATCCTAAATTTGCATGTACATATCAGCACCCAACAAAAGGTCAATAGTATAAAAAATTCAGTTAACGTGTCCAGCTATTCCTGAAATAATTACATAATGAATATTTCTCAACTCATGCTTACTGCTTTAACAATGGTGTTCTCTCCATATGATTGACCAGAGCCATACTAGTCTCTCGTAGTCTTAGCAAAAGATGCAAAAGAAAAAAAAACCTAAAAAACTCAGATTAAGCTATTAATGTGGGGTTTGCCAGGAAGAGAAAAATATTGCTGTGTAGTAGTTGCAGTCGCAGTAACATAGAGTAATGTTTCCTGAAATAAAGAGCTTTCATATAAGAAGTGATAGCTCCTCATTACTCTCGTACTGACTTACATAAAGACATCAGTCATCTGGGGCATTCTCTGCTACAGGATATTATTGTGGCAAATACTGATTTCTAAAGGATTATTTCGATGAAGATTGTTATTGGGTCACCAATATTCATGTCTATGAAAAACTGACTACCTGCTGAGGAAGAGAATACAATTCAGTTTTTAATGAGGAAAAAACCAAACCAGCTTGAGAAATAGGAAATTCTGATTCCTGTAACTCTGGTTCTGATGTTTTCTCCTTCCACAGCCTTGGGCAGGGCTCAGTTCTTGGGCTTGAGTTCTCTCTGTCACAGAATCAATTATTAACTACCTCTTTTGGCTCTTTGAATGATTGATTCTGTTAATGTTTTTAAAGTTCTTTGCTAATGAAATCCAAACACATAAAAATCTGCTGTATTGTAACAACATCAGAGGTTTTATTTCCTTATTTTTTGCTAAAACATCACATGCTGAGCATCACTGTGGCATTGTAATTACTTATTTTTTTCAAAAGTCACAGAGTATTAATCTATAATGCAGTTTTCAGGTTCCATGTTTCCCTACCATTTGCAAGTAGATAACTTCTGCTATAGGAACTCTTGTGATGAAAATACAATAGATACGTTGCACTCAAAATTAATGCTGTAGCAGAATCTGATACATAAGTAGTTATATCCCAAAGCCATAGCTTCAGTAAAAAAAGTTATATTGTCTGGAAGTATATACAAAATTTATAGCAAAGGCACATATTTGACCAGTATAGCATTTTGCACACTCTCCAAGCATTATCATCTTGCAAACCAAAAATTCTGTCTCCATTTTCTATTTAATAGTAGGATCCCCTCAAAAACTGCCATCCTCTGAAGGTTTGTCTGAGCAATGAGCACAGGAAGCACAAATACTGAGCTACAAAGCAGGTTGGAATTTGCTTTTATCCAGTGCTCCCAAACGGATCAGTTCACAGTTTTTCCTCAGTATTTTTCTGGACTGTTTCATCATGGAACAAGTGTTGAGTTTATCTCTCATGTGAGATTATCTTGTTATAGGCGATCTGGTTGTAGGATGTCCTGGATGAAGAACAATCTTGCAAATAGCTTTCCTGCTCAAAGACATGTCACTTCAGATACATCTTGTATCTGGATCTCAGCTACATATAAATACCCTCATCTGGAGCTACCCCTGCTTAGACTGATGATGCTTGTTCTCCTTTGAGAAGAGACATTTGAGTCAAATGTCTCACAAAAGACTTATTCAGCTAGTGGAATTTATTTCACATAAAACCAGTTATAACAAAGTTTTATCTCAATGACCATAATTTTTCTTCCTATAAATCATAGAGTTGCCATTTTTACAGTTTTTCTTGGACACTGTCATCTGTTACATTTTGGCTGAAGTGAAAATATAGGTCAAAAACATTTTCTGTGGATCCACATCTGCAGGGAAAATGATGTGAATAATGTCTCCTCTGAGCCATCATCTGACTTTGGAGGCTTGTGCACATAGTTCAAGATCTGTGAAAACTCTGTGTGAGACTATGTATTTCTGGACATAAGGAGGAAAAATAATCCATGCTTTGTCCTGGAAGCCCAGTACATCTGAAGGCAGATCTGGATATTGGGAAATTGATGATGTCTGCACACTTACACACATACAATCCTGTTATGACCCTGGTATTGTTTGCCAGCATTTTAGTGAGATTAAACCAGATATCCCAAGTACTACCATAAGCACCTAAGTTAGGCACTGGTCCGAAAAGTCTTGTCAAGAACTTTCATGACATCCTTTTGTAGGGTATTTGTTATGAAAATACAATGAATGATCATGTTGTTAACTGGAAGTTATATAAGATATAGGTCATATTTTGAACTAAAACCAATATTATTTCATTGTTATGGGGTCAGAAGATATTTTCAATAAAACTCCTAAACTGTATTATTTGCAACAGATGTGGTTATGCATTCTACATTTAGAATCATGGCTTTATAAAGTTTTGGGAGGCTCTAATGTTTAACTTCAATGATTCTTGTGAACCGTTCACCTCCTGTCTTACATGGTGCATCATGGGTGGGGAGAAGAGGTAGGAGATGCGATCTGAAGACAAGACATCTTTGCATTTGAGAATGTGGCTTACAGTCATTGTCACAATGTCAAGAGGAGGTCCTGGCACACAGCAGAGATGACAAAAAAATCCTCTGAAGAAAAGGAGTATCAGATGCTGAACAATGCACAAACCTCTGCAGAGAGACAGATGGAGGTCAAATGCAATAGCTGAGTAGAGGAAATAACTATAAAAAGTTATACTAAAGAATTGCAAGCAACTAACACTGCTGAATGGTTTGCTGAGACCAATCTCAGCTCACTAGGAAGTGACTGTAGTTGCTTCAGCATAGGAAGCTCAGTTTAAAACGAAGATTAATACCTGTTACAAAAAAAGGAAAAAAAACAAAAAGGAAAAAAAAAAAAAAAGAAAAAAAACTGAAAAAAAAAGAAAGGAAGAAAAAAGAAACAAAAATGAGGAAAAAAGAAAGAAAAATTTCCCGGATAAAATTGAGGGTGTCAACAAATAGGCTCTTGGCTCTTCAAAGGTCAATCTAAATAAAATTAGATCTAGAGAAAAAGTTCTTTTCCTTTCCAGCTACATCTCCAACCTTAAATGGAGGGATGCTAAGCGCCTTAGATGTTATATTAATTTTATATATAAGCCTGTATATTCTCATAAGACTACATCTTCAAGACAATAGTTATATATATATCCTAGCTATAAATACTTCCCCTTCTAATGAGATTACTACTGTGTTTTATTCCAGCATGAGTTATGAGATGTACTCTTACAAAGCAATGGTTATGCTGTTCTTCTATATGAGTAGCTGACCTGTGGTAAATAAACCTTTTTCTGAGTCCACATCTATTACACTTCATGTGTGATTTACAGATGCAGTACCTTACCTTTGAAAATGTTTCTCAATAATGTTTAACTCAATAGCACTACTTGCTATTGCTACCATTTTCCTGATTTCATCAATGACGATGTCATAAATATATCATACCACAGCCAATGATTAAATAATTGAGGGGGTATGAAATCAAACACTGGTATTCAGTGTGTAACTGATACAGGACTTCAGGTCTCTGTGATAAATGTGTTTCATTTTCCATGAAATATAGGTATAAAAGATAACTATTCCCACTCTAGCTATTGGTAACATCAAATACTATAATTAGAATAAATGAGTGAGCGATGAGTATTTTAGAGTACAATTCAATAAGCAATTTAAACCAAACTGAGACCACATCAAAAGAAACAACTTTGCCTTTGGCCCTGTTTCTGGCTGAACTATCACCCTTTCACATCCGATTCCCTTTGGCAGGTACATGGGTTTTTATGACCACTTGTTGAACTAGGTCAGTGAATTATTTTCTGTGAAAGCAAAAAGAAAAAAAAAAGAACAATTCCCCCAGATGTTATTATTATTATCATCATTATTATAATTTTATTACTATCATTATTATCATTATTATTTTTATTATCATAATTATCATTGTCATTATTATTAATTATATGCACTATTATAATACTTTATCACTAATAAATTGAAGAACAGCAAGTGCCACCGCCATGTTAATTCACATAATTCCTCAGTCCAGTTTGCTATAAGACTGCAAAACATCTCTGAAAGAGCCAACATGCTATGGAGATGGAGATCAGGAGCAATGGGAGGACAGGATTGCTTTTTTCTGGCTGCTTGTAAATGACAGCTTACCCTGTCTCAAAGGTTTCATCTAATTGTAACCTCTGCATCTTTTAAATGCATGACTATTTTTTTCAGAAATAAATTCTGACCATGGCATTCAGTAATGAATTTCAGCAGAAGTAAAAGACTCACCTCTGTGTGTGTGTCTGGCTAATAGGATTTTCACATCAACATTCAGTAATTAACAAGTAGTCTTTTGATTCTCATTCTGGAAACTGTAAATAGGGAATTTATGGAGAGATTCTATTTTTCAGTTGACAAAAAATACAGGGAGGAATATGTACGCAGGTGTTCATAGAAGTATGAGTATTAAGATGAAACAGAGATATCATTCATGATCAATTAGCATGCCTTTGCCAAACAAATTTAACAAACGAGTATAATCTCATGTTGCTGCTAAAATGCACTGGAAACCCAAGTGTTTTGTTGTTTTTTGGGGTTTTTTTTCTGAGAGTCCTTTTACAGCTTTTAAGTAAAAAGTAAGCAAACCATCAAAGTTGCTGAACTTTGATGACATCTCCTAATAAAAATCTTCATGATATAATCTTTATTAGTGATTAGACTAAGTATTTTTTATAGTATCCTCTTTATGTTTTGATCATTCAATTTCTAATTTTGATCTGACCTAGAACCAGTAGATAGAAAACCTTGTATATCTGGTAATACAAAAAGTAATGTAACCAAGCATTTCCAATTAGTTGCTGTTTTTAATTTTAGGCAGGCGTTAAGGCTCTCTGTACTCTCTCTAGGTTAGTGTGCACACTAGCTGCTATTATAAAAGTGATTTTGCAAATGACATCTTACTTTAAAAAACCCTTGTGATCTCAGTACTCTTATGATTATAAAATACTTACAAGCACTCAGAAAGAAGAGAGAGCATGTTAACACTGTCTTATGCCATAATCAATAGACTAATTAACCAAATCTGGCACTTTTAATATGACTACATAGCCACCAGCTATGTAACTTGACTTTCAGATTCAATTCTCAAAGCTGACAGCAAGAAAAGAAATTGTTTTATTTACAAAGGACCTATGTGTGAGAAAGACTCAACAAACATGAAATGTCAGGATATCTTTACAGTCACTTTTCTGAATACACCCTGTGTTATACGAAAGAATAGTTTTTGCCATATTACATCCACATCATATTAATCACCTGAACCAGTTCCTTTATGTCTTACCTTCTGTATTTCAAACACCTTAGCAATACAGAACAGCTTTACGAACCTTGAGAGGAGTACCATAAAAAAGGAACGAAAAAGCAAATAACCTGTGTTTACCGGGTCTAAAATGGAAAAAGCTTGAGTGTACTCATATACAAACAAAATTAGAAGTTTCTGTTCTGAAAAAGAAATGCCTGAAAAACACCATGGTTTAAGAACATATCATTGTACTCAGTGTAGGAGGTGAAGACAAGAGACAATTTATTCTGCAGCTGGTTTAGAAATAAACACAGCCATGGAAGATAAGGAGTGAAAGAGGGATAAATCCTCCTGAAGCAAACTTGATGGACAGACAGGCTGCCATTAACAATGCTGCTGCCATTGTAAGTACAGAGTGATGTGGAGATACCCTTGCATTTATACTGTAGACATGGTCCTTAAAGATTTTACACCTCCAATTCCTTAGAATTATCAGCTATCTCCAGCCTGTCACTCATCCTGGCAATCTTAGATTTCTAGCTTGCTGGCCAGGCAGATTATTGACAAAGCAATCCAGGATGATATAATACACCCTGACAAACAACAGTGAAGGGGATTGTGTTTACCACTTTCACTGCACCAATTCAACCAAATTAATTCTTAATGCCAAAAGTAAACTTTCTCTTGATAAGCATTCGCTCCCCTTGCACTATTGTTTTGTGGCACTACCCTCCCTCTGAGTAGAGAAGCAATACATCGTGATCCATCTGATTTAACTTGCTTCCCCCTAATAAAAGTGAGAAGAAGGTTTTCATACAGTACCAAACGAGCAAACAGGTAGAAAAAAATGCTGGTGTACAATAAAACCAAAGCTATAATTTAAGTGGAAAAATTAGGAAGGAACATTTCAAATTTAGGTTTATTTCTCTGTCCTCACCTTACCTACGTTTACTGAGACTGTAGCACACACTGTGTGATCACATACTGCTGAGAGATATAAGAAATCATATAAACATGCAAAATAAAATTTTCCCTGAAAAGACTTTTCTTCCCGCGTCATGGTTTTCCATAATGGCAATTTTTAGTTGTGAGGTTATGCAATCTGTGGATAGATAAAGGGGTTAAAGTGCTGACAGACCCTTAGCAATAGGGATGACTCTATACACTGCTGAGCTACTGAACTGATTACTTTGACTACTTTCATAAAAGGATTATTTTATGCATTCAGGATGACAAAATCGCTGATTTAACACCCATTGCTTCAGCTGCAACTCATGCAAAGGTGTGGAAGAAAACATCACATTTGCTTACTTATCAATATTGATTAATCTCTTCTGTGTCATTTTTATCAGACACAGCAATGCTAATCCAGAAAAGATTTAAGTGCCAGGAGTTTAGTCATTTGCATGAGATGAAGTTAGTTGTAAAACAGAAGTAAAAATCTAAATTCTAACAGTCTACAATGGAAGAAAGTGTTAGACACAGGTTTGATATTCCTTCTGAACACTGAAAATAAACCCCTTGTATTATCTAGAGGTAAAAGTCCCTTGACCTTGGAAGTGCTCTGACCAAACATTTATTCAAGTTCATCTTTACCTCAGAATTTGCAAATTCAGAACAACCAGATGAATCTCACACTTTTTCAGAAGTTTTAACCCTGTTAAGTGGAAATTATGCCAAAATAAAAGTGAATTTCTGGTAACTAAATATACAGTTGAATTGAGTCATTAAAAAAATGCTTTCATACCCCTCCAGTACTTAAAACTAAGTCAATAGGGTATGTGTGCTAAGCTCTCTAGCTACTGTGCACATGGGACCTAGGCTACCTGGATCTTCATGTCCAAGAATGAGATTTCTGACCTTTTCCTTTTACATGGCTCCGTTAGATACCCTAGGTGGTTTCACATTTATTCAAAACTTCAGCATGAAATTCCTCTTCTGTAAAACAAGCCTTTTTAGTAAAAAGGCAGAAAAATTGCTCAAAAATACTATATTTTTAAAGAAGAAACATGGAGGAGAAGCAAGATAGTTGATTTTCTTCAGTTTTCTGATGATTGTTACTTTTCTGCCTAACATAAGAAGGAAAAGAAACATTACAAGAAAAGAAAATATTATTCTGAAGAATGGCTTTGCAGTTTTGTTTTCCTGCAAAATATTCTGATCTCAACTCATGATGAAAGATTGAAATACACCTACACCTAGAATAGTTATGGTTTGGTTTATGACTATTTCTGCCTCAATGCTTAGGGAAAAACTTGTTATTTAATTTAATAAACATATTTTTATTCTTTTCAAATACTTAAATATTTGAATCATTTTCAAAACCAAAGTGGCCTTTCCTATTTCCTGTATCTGAAATCTAGCAATTTCTGATGATATTTTGTTGAGTACCTTCCAGTGAGGGCACCTATAGGTGACAGTCTTATTTGCCAGGAGGAAACTTAGTTTCTCTGCCTCCCTCTGAAATATATTTCCACATTTTCCTTTGTTTTAAATATTAATTTCTTTGCCAGCTGTAACTTGGCACTGCATATTGCTATTGGTAGTAGTATTTGCTAATAACCTTTTAATATGACTACAGTTTTAAAATTGTAAAAATGCACTGGGAAGCTAAAGCCACTGTAAGTCATTGAGACCCAGACTCCTAAGACAGCTGGAGGTGTCTTGGATTCAAGCAGGACTATTTAATTACAGATAGTGTTGGGTTTTAACTGAGCTAGTTACACCAGTACAAACCTCAGCTAGGTGCAGGATGAGAGATTGGAAGGTATCTAATTGCTCATATCTTCTGACATACAAGGACAAGATATTCCCCTCATGGTCTATATTTTTCAGAATAGTGGGGTCTCACAAATCAGCCAAGCATCTTTGAAAACTCCCTCTGCAGTTTTTAGTCACACTTGGTCATATGAATAAAATAGTCAGAAAAAATAAAGTTCATGAACAAGTTTCAGTGTGCTATGATTGCTGAAGAATTACCATTTGATGAATCCTTTCTTATCTGATGTTAATTGTAGCAGTCCAGCACCTTTAAGGCAATCGAAATTACACAGGTTTAAAATGTAATTTTAGTAAATAAAGATGAAGACATGCATGGTTTGAAAATAGATTGTTTCAACATTTTGTTTATGTTCTGTGAAGTAAAGGTGAGGGAGCACTAATGTGGTATCACAGCAGCAGGAGCAGAAAGTATTATTCCATACTACGCTAAAACATGAATTTTTAAAAAATACTTAAATCAATGACATCTGCATTACAGAAAGCTGGAGTGGGTTCAAGTCTTTAAAGGTTCTGCCACCTCAAGAGCATCACCTACAATGGAGTTCGACCTCTGATGAGGCTGCAGATTCAAAGGGCAACTATTCTGAGACAATGGAAAATCCTGCAAATAACAGAAAGGGAAATATGATCTTGACTACACTGTGGATGCTGACAGAAAACAAAACTCCCTGAATTATAACAATGATAATTTGCTAATTTCAATTATTTATAAGGAGATGACGGCCGGGTCCCCAAATTTTTTTCTATTAAGAATCCTCAGTATAAATCTCTCTGATATACTGTAATGCTACTTCATCCCCACTGCCAGCTGCGCTGGGACACATAAAGCCCCTCATTAGTTCATGCCTCTGCTTACAAGGATTGCTTTAACAAAGGGATCTAGTGTGTGTTAATGACTCTTAAAATTAAGATATGACTGTGGCAAAACAAAAAATACCTTTGTCTTATTAAAATGATTTGGTAACAGCAGTGCAGAGCTGCTTTGTATTTGCCTGTCTCTACACACATTTTAGTTCAGGCAGAAAATAGGGGATGCGGTCTGGAGAAACACGTAATGAAGTCAGATGTAAAATCTTGCTTGTTTCAAATATGAGTTCAATTCATTCTTTCCTGCATGTGAGACAATATACACAGAAGAAAACACTGCTGACATGTTTTAACTTCACTGAAACTGGAGATGTTTTCTCTTTAGCTGGTGCTTTTAGTTTTCATCTGAAATATCTATCTATCTATCTAATCTATCTATCTATCTATCTATCTATCTATCTATCTATCTATCTATCTCTATATATGATTACTGGTGATGGTCCTGAAATCAGTTTTTAACTTTGGCTTTTCATCTGATATTCACTGAACACCACTGCTCAAAGTTCTTTTGATAATTTTGTCAGTTAATTCACATCTAACAAAGTGCAAAAAAAAAAAAAACAAACCACAAAATACCAGATGTAAGGTTGTCACCTTTTGTGTTACTGCTCAGAGCTTCGTTGGGGGGGAGCAGGTATTCTGCAGATTTCATAGGGGAAAGGGCGGGAGAAGGGTTCTAAAATTCTGGAAAAGAATACTGGTCTTGTAGTTAAAAACAGGAGAACTGGAGTTCACCTGTCATAAGCAGGTACTTTGGTTCAAAACTATTCCCTAGAGCCATGCTTTGCAATTGAGCATAAGTCAGAGCAATGTGTCAAGACTTGGAGCACAGCTCTTCAATGTCTAACACAACTATTAGAGAAAGAGCTAAAAAAAATTTGGTTGTCAGCATAATTTGAGTTTAAAATGATTTTAAAGGAATATTTAATTCCTAATTAGCCTATTCAGTGCATTACAACCTACATTTATATCCAGCAGATAAGAAACTCAAGGTAATCTTTTTATGTAGCATATCTTGTATGCTCTGTAACAGTCCATAGAAAACAACAAGAATTGTTAAATTAGCTATGACCTTTAGCATGTGCAGGTCATATTAGAGAAAGTGCTATATAAAAGAAATAATAAAAAAAAATCAGCTGTAGTTGCTATATTTCACTAAAAGAGACCCTTTCTCTAATACTAGCCCTGCTAAAATGTGTTTTACTTCTGCTTCTAAGGACAAAGATCAAGGCTAGCTGTTAAGCTTACACACCTCATTTTTGTAGTCTCTCTTTTATTAGTGTTTGGGTGACTTATTTTGTTGAATACCTGTATTTTGTTTTGCATATGATTTGTCATGGTACAAGGATTTATGCCGAATACCAATGTCATACAAAAGATTTTGCGGCAGGAATGGTGCTTTGGTCAATGGTCCACTCTGGCACCCAGACCACTCCCCATGTTGGGAACACAGTCCACAGTTTTTAAGGAAAAGCACCACAGTGTTCAATAGTGAAAAAAAGAAGAGGAATATGATGTGTCACAGCATGAATGTCAATTACCACATCATCCTTAATATTTGTGAGTGGTTTATATATTTCTGCTGCAGGAAGCTGTAAGAGCAAAGGGAAATACACCTTGAGTCCTATCATCTCAGAACTGGGAAATGCTATTCAGGTCAAGGGCTGAATGTCACTGCCCACGATTTTCACAGCGGTATTGCCCTGACTCTGAGGTTCTACCAATTATAGGCATTTTCAGGACCTCTCTGAACTTTTCCAACTAGACTCTTTGCAAGCAGACTTAACTGTGAGAGAGTCTGAACCAGTCTAAATTGAGACAGTGGCACTGAATTAAGTAGAGTTGAGTACAAATGAAATGCCTTAGAAGTGCTGATTCTGACAGTTCCAGGTACTGTCAAATTTTAAAAGGCATTAGCATTCACACCCTAGATATAAGCAAGAATTGGCACTACTCTAAGATCTTTTGTAATAGCATGATTAATTTTTAAGTTAAATTAAAATAAAAAAATCTCAGATGTTGTATAAAATGTACTACTATCACAGAAAACAAATATACAGATAACAGAGATGAACCACACAAATTTTCACATCCTATAACATTCATCTTGGGAGAGAAAATAATTCTTGGAAGAAAAGAGATTTGCCTGTCACCCTATCAAAAGCAAAATGTGATTTAGTATATTTTAAAAACGGAGTTGCAAATATTTTAATTGTAATATTGGATGCAAGAGAATAAAATAATTTATCAAAAATATTATCCTCTACACTATAATTTTTATATAAGAGTTAAAGCTTAGGTAGTGATAAATAAACCTAAGATAGTGGCTTTGTTCTCAAGAATAGCGGAAAGGTAGGAAAAGGCAGGGTGAATAGGAAAAGAGCCAGCAATCATATCATACACCAACCACAATGATGTTACTTCATGAATCCATAAATTTGCAAGTGAAAATTGTACAGCTTTTTCTTGAATTTCACAGCTGTGCATTTGCAGCTTAAAAATATGTAACTTTTTTTTTTTTAAATTGTGCACAAGTGTTCGTGGTTGTCAGCTTGATGTTCGGTTACTGCAGGGAGAAAAAAACAGTAGCAAAGCACAGGTCAAGGGAGACTCATCTGATTGCTGAGCTGAAAACGACAGCCCAGCTGATGAAGTTATCTGTTAAACAATGGAACAATAGTATTTTGACTACTAAGTGGTGCCAATAGTACAAAGCAGGTCAGGACAAACCCTTTTGGCACAAGCTAACTTGCTTTTCTCAATGATCAGAGAAGTTCTTCACTGACAAAACGTGAAATCCTCTGCATTGTAATAGAATTATCTCTTTGCTTAACTGAAAAACTTAAAAGTCCTTAAGGATTTATTTTGAAACACAACTATCCTTTGTCTATACTAAAAAAAACCCAAAAATCAAAGGAACAAAACCCAGCCAGCCAAAAAAAATTCCCAGAAATATATGCCTCACCAGTTCAGAGTGAGAGAAAAACCGGATACAACATCTGTGGCAGAAGATGCATTTATATCTCTTCGAAAACAAGTAAAACTCTTTATTACATGTCTGTAAATGTATTTCTCTATTTTCACTTGCCCTGAATCATTAACAAAAATAAACGTGAGAGCATGGGACAGCAGTTTTTCAAAACTGATTTTTCAGAAAAAAATTTGGGCTTATCCCTTCAAAGAGTTATCTTTAAATTTCTGTCTGTGAATCTAAAATCTATTTGAGTTACAATTTTTAAAAAGTCTTGGCAGTGTAAGTTGCTTATGAAGGCAGAGAATACTCAGGATTTTATGTGATATTTTTAGACCTTTCATATATACAGAAAAAATACCATAGAATATTTTTATGTATGTACAGACTGGTCCTAATAATTCACATGCATTAAAAAAAGTGCATTGCATACTCAGCTACTGTACTAAATATTGTGAGTAAATTGTACTCACAATATTTACTGTACTAAATTGTTCAGCTGAAGTCCTGAGATCTGACAAACCTTGTTTGGTGCAACAACAGGAGAGAATAGTGGAAGAAGGCGGATTTAAGGTAGTGTTATGTTTCCTTATCAGCCAAATGCTGGACATATCAGTACGCATGTGTTTGAGTTTAGGTTATCTCTGGTATGTACCTGTGCACTTGAAAACATTGATATAATTTTTTTAGAACTGTAGAAATATCTACCAAGAGGTCAAGCCTTCAGTAAGAAAAAGTATTAATATATTGCAACAGCTCTAATATTTTGTCAGACATATACCAAATACATACTCTGCCTACAGACATAAAGACTCACAGACCTGTTGAAAATCCTTCAGTCCAAGGATGATTGAAAGCTGTCTGAGCTCGCAAAAAAAGCACCCTACCTACTAAATTGCCATTTAGGTATAAGTATGCTTTCAAGGCTTTCTTCAAGGCACCAAGCAAAAGAATGTATTTCTTGCCTTCGCACAAGGTGTAATAAAACCAAAATGATAAAATCTTTAAAATTTTGGTAATAAAAATAATCAAAGACATCTATAGTCCATTTTCTTTTTTGACAAGTTCAAAGACTTTATTTGGTAGTTATTCACATCCAAGACTACATGTCTCTCAGCAGATCTGTCTTGCTTTTGGGCTGACCTTCCAATCTGAACAACTTAAAGAAACTTAGGATCTTGGTGCAAATATTACAGCTACCAGCACTGATGAGGCTTGCTCCTCACCAATTAGTAAGAAGCAATCATTAAGGACAGATAGAAGGAGGGAGCCTAAAATTAAGTATTTCCAAAATAGGTCTGAATAATTTTTGA
This sequence comes from Oreocharis arfaki, assembly GCA_013398015.1. NCBI lineage: Eukaryota > Metazoa > Chordata > Aves > Passeriformes > Paramythiidae > Oreocharis > Oreocharis arfaki. The sequence continues at coordinate 59,155 of VZRR01000341.1, forward strand.
AATGAGATCTTAACTGCTGTCCCAGTTTAGCCAGAGTCTCCAAGTGTTGAAGGTATCTCTACGAGAAAAGCTCATAATTTTGGAATGCTACACCACTAACTAGAAGCTCAAACAAATTGCAGTGGAAAATTGCATGAAAAACAATGAAGGTCAATGTACCAAAGTCTAGGAGGCATTAATGAGCTACGACAGAAGCCAACTTCTGGACAACTGGGTCATGAGGGAACAGATTTGAAGCAGAAAAGTTTTTGAAAATAATAGGAGATAAAGCTGAATACCTAAGTAGTACAAAGCTAAAGAAAAAAAATATGAGACTTTGACTAATGTTTAATCACATATTTAAATATATTCCATTCATTTTGCCAATCAGTCTTATATTTGACCAAATTTATAACATAAGTAGTTAATAGCTGCTTCCCGTTTTAATTTTTCAAAAATTGGCCTATCTCTTGTCATAACAATATGTCACCAATCCCAGCTGCTATAACACAGATTTAGATACATGCAAAGCCTTTTTTGTAGGTTTATATCTTATCTGGCACAAGACCACATTTCATACTGAAATGCAAAGTGGGTCATGGTGTTTGTTTTTCTACATTTTTCCTTTTATTGAAAAATCAAATTTCTTCATAAGGAGCTCCTGTCCACTATATATCCTGGAACAGATCTGCTGCAAACTGAAGCATGTTTGCTACAGAAATCTGAGCTTAACACTGTAGAAACATTTTCTGTACTTGAATTCTCTTCTGGATAATAGACAATCTCTCACTATTCAAAGCCAGTTCTGTACTTTCTCAGTCTGACAACTGTTGTCCTTGTTGGGGCAGTACTCTTAAGATAAATTATGAATGCAACGTGAAAGCTGTAAAATTTGTTGTATCTTCTATTATCTCCATGTTAAAGGCCACAAAAGCTCTTCAGTGAAGTCAGCCATTAAGAAATGACAGGTATTGCTATCAGCCTTCTTTATAGCCTATTACCTGCAATGACAGCAGCTGCTACACTACTACTGTACAGCCTATCACGTTATTTGCAGCTAAAGCCAGCTACTGTATCATTTTGGCTCATTTTCTTGACAGTGCCATCATAAATCCATGCAGCTGCAGGGTAACTGTCGGCTGCCTCGATTATCTTCATAGCCCGAATGAATCTTGAAATGTGTGTAACAGGCAATGACTGTTATGGATCAGGCACAAGGGCCATTCTCTATCCATTCTGCCAGGTCTGTGAAGCAATGCCTGCCACAAAGAGAGTTCCTAAACTACTGTCACGTAATCAAGTAAAGTACCTGAACTTCGAGAAATTTCATGGTTCTTGCTGAAGCTTTTGTGGTCTCAAGTCGCTTCCCTAGATAGCGGATTTAAAAACATTGTCTTTTGATGTCCAAGTGGAAGGCTTGGAGAGTTGTATTATTATAATTATTATTATCACTGTTATTATAATTATAGTCCTGTATCTATGCATCTATTTTAAACAGATGTCTCTGACTGATACAGAGACCCCCGAACATCCCTACAGAATAAAACCAGATGAGCATTGATTTGCATCCTTGGAGGGGATGAAGGAGGGTGGGGGAAAAGCTTCTCAGCAACAGTAGTCTGAATGACTCTAATATACGTGTCTAAAAGATTTTTAGTAGTAAATTTTTTGTATTTCTACTAATTTGTGAACACTTCTGCTGTGCACAATCCTCCAGGCAGAAGAATAAGGCACTAAACAGCAGCTCTGTGGGACCTGGGGATAAGGTGGGTAGTGCAAGGCAAAGCCAGCTGAGGTCAGAGGCATTGATAAGTCAACAAAGAATGCTGAGAGATCCCAAGTGTTAATGCCATCCTTTTCTTGACACAACAGTTAAAACTGTGTTTGCATTGTACCTAAAAGTGGACATTTTACGGCATTCCTGTTATCCTTGTGCATGTCACTCCAGCAAGAGAATACAATAAATTGGCCCAGACTCATCCTTCCTAGCCTCGGGCTACAAGCGAAAAGCCTAGAACAGGAGTTATATTGACCTCAGTCCCTGATGTAGTCAACATATACAAGTGAAGACTTCCAGATTAAATTCACCTAAGTGTTGAATGTACCAGCCCTTGGGTTGCAGAGACAACTTAAGACTCTTACCACTTAATTTCAGTGTCCCAGTTAGGCATTTAGAGTTAATTGAGATCGATCTGAAGTGTTATGTACCCTGTTAACATCTGATTTTAAAACCCCTAAAAATTTACCTTTTTTATGAAAATTTAAAAGTTAAAAAAAAATTAAATTAAAAAGTTAGAGCTGGAACAATATAATTTTATTCCCCTTGCTGGGCAACTTTTATCAATTACCAATACATGATGAAAGTATTGAAAAAAATATATCTATCTTTTTTTGCTGATCCTCCATAAATTGTACATCACATGTATCCCAAATACTTTTATGAAGATTGCAAAAAGGTAGCTTTCCTAATCAGCATTCTCTTGTGTTAAGTTTAAGTTTAAATTCCAGTGAAGTAAAGACAAAAATTTCACATTGTCATTAGAGTTTTAGAAGGGTCCTGTTTTTCCATCTTGAGAAAGGAAAACCAACATCTGATTAATCAAGGCATCTAGATGTTTGTACTACTTAGAGATGGACTTATTGTAATTATTTCCACTTGGATTATTCACATGCTTGGAGTTACCTGTTTGAAGATGTGCCTCTGACTCAGAATTTATTGCAGTATCTTGTATAGCAGTGTGACAGCAAGAGAGAAATGTGGTTTTTACAAAGCAGCTTTCAGTGCCTCTATGAAATTTAGAGTTTCAGAAAGTTTATTTCAATGTGGCCTTAAAGTACCCTTTAACATGTAGCCTGCCTCAGATAAGTTCTTCAGGACATGAAGGGTATTTTGATGCATTAACTTAATTTTATATCAGTAAGTCATAGGCCATAGCCAAGCCTCGGGGCAGACTTACAGAAAAATGTATCTGAAATTATACAGATGGTCTTCCCATTTAAAGAGAAGGGCCTTCAGAGTTTGGATCTAGACAGGTCTATTACAGTTCTGCTTTATGGCCTACCAACTGCAACATTTTATTTCAAGTTTCTTCTAAAGATACAGTGGTATAAGCAGATTCTAGCAGGTTTACCTTCTCAGGAACACATCCTCCTGCATTTATTAAAGTGGGACAAACTCATTGTTGGTTGGAATTCAACGAAGTTTGTATCTGGACCAAAAAATTTATATAATTTGATTTATGATTTAATATAATAACTGACTTGGTTTTCCCACAAAATTAAATCAGCACTTTGGGTAAAGGAAAGACCACAGGAAATGGTAGGACCCACTTCCTGTAAGTGCTCTTTACTCCTATCAGTGGTCTCTTAGAATATAAATCGAACACAAATTGATAATAGAATAATTTACTATTTGACATTAATTATAAATGTGAAGGATGATTTAGTCTCTCTCTCTATATTTCTGCTTAAATAGTGCTTTTCTTCTGGCCAGCCTGTTGTAGTTTCAGTTTAATTTAAAAAATGGTATACTGGTATATAAAACACCACAGTAATTTAGTTCTTGCAATACACACTGAAGTAGCAAGAATATTCTAACCTGAAAAAATATTGTAACAAATTTTAGAAGAGCTCTTCAAAAGTTCCTAAGTACTTCAAATAGCACAATTTCAGATTTTAATAGCCAGGGGACATTCCTACAAGACATAAACATTCTCTATGTTCGGAATAAGGGTGTGGACAGTAATGGGATATAAAATTAAAGTATCTTAATGATAGCATTACACAGATGGAATCCTACTTTAACCTATAAGAAGAACAGTTCTTATAAATAAAAATTTGCTAATAAAAACTGGCAAAGACTTAAAGGAAAAGACCCTCATGTTAAAAGAATGCACTCGATATTATATGGATCTTTTTTCCTTCTCCCTATCCCTTTTTTTCTGCAAGCAAAGTATTTACCAGTGTAGTTAAAGTGGCTTGGGACCAATACCCAGAAAAACTGGACTTTTCCTGCAAAAACTGTATTCTCCTATACAAGAAGTGATCTGTTGATCAGAGCAAGTATAAGGTTGAAAGAAGCCCCATGTAAAGAATTTACAAAATTGAATATAAGACGAATAAAAACCCAGAAATAGGTCCCAGGACCTATTCCCACATTCATAAAATAATAGAATGATCCTTCTTTTTAGAGGTATATATAAACATGTGTATACAAAATAATAAATTGCATTTTTTATAAACCATTTATATTTTACACACACTGACTAGAAATATTACTAGAATGGATTTAAATTTGGTTCTCAATTTTATTAACATTTTGTGCAGATAATCAACAAGTCAAATTTTCCATTTAATTGTTATCCAGTCTCTGTCCTGCTGGTAGGTCTCATTTCACCTCCTGACAGGGACATTTTAATTTACCTTACAGATGAGAATTCTGGCTTCAAACGTAAACACACTTGTTGTCTATCCATTTCTATAACTTTTTCTGTGCTACAGATTGGGTGAGTCTTTTCTGGACTCTGAAGGTTGTTGGTTTTATAGATTTTATTTTTAATGTTGCAGCTCTGACATCCAATAGTTTATATATTTGGGGAACAAGTTTTTTAAGTCCTCTCATTTTCTTGAGCAAAGAACTCAGCACCCTCTGGTCATCTGCTTTGTAATTCAGTGGAACTGAATGTCCACTTAAACCACTGTTCCTTGCCTGTTTGGTTATTGCAATTGAATGGAAAAAATCAATGAAACACCAGTGTATAAAAGATTTCATTGTTAACCTTTTCAACTCTACCTTGAAAAATAGATAAAAATTATGATTTCAGAAAATTGTGCTTGAACCAGCAGGTCCAAGGGATCAGAATCTGATAGCAAACATGGTAAGTTTCTTTCTCCTCTAAAGAGCAACCTGATTCATGAGGCCACACATCCATTTCTCAGGTAGAGAGTGCTACAGTAAATACATTTGGGATTAAAGCAGTATGAAGCAATGTAAGAAACTTAGGATGACAAGGAACTCCCACAGTACATTTTTTCCTGGGACATTGACAGTACATTTGCCATTGTTGATCCCAGTGGAGCACAGAGATCTGTCTAGAAGGCTGTTCTTTTGGCACCTTTGAACATGATGGTTTTAGAGTTGGTTTAGAGAATCACAGAAAAAAGTTCCGTGGACATCACGGGTTTGGCCAACTGTTTCTATTTTCCTTTAATGATTTAAATTTGCCAGTTTGTGCCCTGACACCATGCCTAGTATCTCAAAAGAGGAGTTTTTCCCACAAAATATTTTATCTAATTGGAATTATTTTCCATTTCTCTATACAGAATTCTCCAGAGCTCTCTGGCTCAGTGGTACCATAGTTTTTAAGGTTGTCACATTTTACTTTGTGGTCAGAAATTAGTGGAAACTTTTTGGACATAAACCTCACAAAATCTTCTCCCAACAGTTATCTACTAGAAACTCAAAAGTGAGAAAGTAGAAAAAAATATTGTCTTGTACAGAGAAATTTCCGTGTGAATGTTTAGGCATGTATATCATGTACATATATATATATTCAGTGCTTGGACTGAGGCTTTTAATAATCTGGGTGGTGAATATTAAATTTGTGTTCTTTGACCACGGATGATTAAATGAGACAGAAGGTATCTCAACCACACTCTTTAAAGCTGAACTTGCCCATGAACACACTTTTTACATGTCAAATGGTGGTGTGGGGAGGTAGACATAATTACAGATTAGTAAATTAGATACACTTACTACATGTTTATATAGCAGGTTTCTGTCTGTAGGTGACAACATTTTCAAACCTTTTTACTGGAATGTAGGTAGGAAAGTAATTAGATGCAAACTAAAGGATCCAGCTGGGGTATTGCTATCTAGAATCAGACATATGTGGCTAGTTACTTCATGTGTAATTTAAAAGAATATTAAAAGAAAATAGTCAAATAATATTTAGTATATTTATTTGAGAGTTTTGTCAGGGTTGTTTGGTTTTGTTTTGTTTTTTTTTTTTTCCTTTATTGGATGGGGTTTTTTTAAAATAGTGGTGCCTCATTCAATGATTTGCCACAACTTTTAGAACATATCTGACCCTATGCTTTTAAAATAAGTCATTTTTTTTCTCTTTTTCACAAAAATACTTCTAATCAAGCTGAGAAAATGTCTCAGATTCCAGGAATGGTGAAGCAAAAACCACATTTTCTTCTGGTTTTGCTTGATAATTTGTGGCAGTCTTTTAAAAGTTTTAGGTCAAGTTGTGTCTCACCCAGATTGCATCCAAAACAATATCATGCAGTTTATTTGACTAACTCAGTTTTAACTTGTGCTTTTAAGCTGTGAAGAATACATGAATTGTTTGTTCCACATGCATAAGGCGACACAGAATTGAAAGTCCCTGAATGTCCATTAATTTGACTTTGGAAATTCTAAATACAGGGAAAAAAAGAAGTATTGTTCTACGTTATTGTCTGCAAGATTTGTTCTCATATTTATTTTACAGTTACTATTTTTAGTAAGATACTAAGTATTTCCAAACGTTTAGTCTGAATGTCAATTTTTTTTCTCTATAGGACTTATTAATAAGATTTAGATAGTTTATCTATGGAATGAAGAGAAAAAACACATGATAAGATAAATTTCTCTACTGCTTTTGGCAAGTGGATTTTAATTTGCAAGGGATTTTTGATTTTTTTTTGTTTTATTATTTCTCTCAACACTTATTTCGATTTTAGTTGGATAAGTGATTGAAGGTATTGCCATTAAGTAGTTCGTTAGACATTTAGGTCTCAGGCTTAAGGCAAGTCCAGCCTAGAGAAACACCTGGAACTATTTTCTGTGTATGAATTAGGACTTGAATGAGATTTAGTGAGTTTTGGGTTTTTTCAGGAGAATGAATAGGGGCTTAGAGTGATGTAAACTTTGTATTTCCTCGGAGAGACTAATGATTTACAGCTATCAGTGAGGGTACTGTCAAGTCTCTCACAGGATAATGCAAGTAAGTTATTTAGGTGGCAATATTTTAGGATTATATGAGCTACATCACAAAAAAGATCTCCTCGTTATTACTGGTTAGCATGTCTTCCTCTATAGAGTCATGAGGAAGACCAGCTCTTGAAACCCATGCATGATTTTACAAGCTCTTCCCCAGTCAACAGCTCACCCCTTCTTTCGTATGTTTTGCATCACCACTTCTCAGAAATGAGCTCTCTTTCATCATGACCATGAATGCTACAGCCCCCGTGTTTGGCTGCATTGCAAAATATTATTTATTTCTGTCTAGTACCCCAATGTGTAGAGAATAATTTTGTCCATGTCATCTGTTGTCTTCACTGTTTACCACTTTCCCAGGATTTCTATCATCAGTAGAGTCTATGATTAATGATTTTGTATTTTCATCAATAAGATATTAAATAGTATTGGACTAATTACTAATATCTGAGCTCCCACAAAAACATATTTGGAAAAAGATTGTATTCACAGTCATGGGGTTTTTTTTGTAATCAGCAGTAAATCAAGTTGTGACCAGTGAACCACAATTATACTCTGTGTCTGATTCATAATATTTTATTCCTGCAGTCAAATGCAGAGGATTACTCTGTAACAGGCCCAAAGACTATTAAGTATGTTTTAACAAAAAACCCCTAGAAATATGAAACATCATAAGAATATTAGTTTGACAAGATCTACTCCTCTTAAACCCATGTTGGTTTACATACTACCTTCTATCAAGATCTCATTAATTTTCTTCTTGTCTCATCCTAGGTATTCCATTCTTTTTTCCTCAGGAATAGTATGAGCTCAAAAGGTATAGAGGTGTTTAAATAAAAAGGTATATCCATCCTCACATATTAGTACAATGTTAGGTTTCTTTCCATATTCTTCTTTTTTCTTGCTTTTCTAAAACTTACAAAACTGAATGCAAGTTAAATTGTCTTTCTGTTAAAATGTATTGTTCGGTACCTGCTTTCACATGCTCCATTATTCTTGAAAGGAAAATGAAATTCCTTGCCATATGATAAGAATACACTGTTTAGGTTTTCCAGCAAATATAAACCAGAAACATTTATTAGCTATTTCTCTAAATTATAAGTAAATCTATCAGCTTCAACTGGTATAGACTAGTGCCACATATTTGCTTGCTATTTCCTAATCAAATTAAAAACTGATAAATACTTGCTGTCTCTAACTTCTGTGCTTGTGCTCATTGCCTCCCTCAGCATCTCCCACTTCCCTATTTTCTAGCTCAGTCCTTTCTAAATGCTTTACAACCAGTGCTTTTCTCACGTTTCATGAACTTCAACTGATTGAAAGAAATGTTTTTCTCCCCTTACCTTGCAAGGACCTTCCCAACAACTGTGTCTACTATTGGGATGAAGTTAACTTCGTAGGACACTGCAGGTATACATCTTTTCTTCAGAAATTTTCCAGGTTCTGTAATTCATCTGTAGCTGTGGTTTCTTACCTAAAGCTGCACTACTTGTAACTGTCTATATTAAATTTTTTGATCCTTTCTATTAATCATTAGGTTGTTTGTGCTTAAAAATAACAAAAAATATAATTTCCACTGTGTTTGAATCCACTCAATAATCGTGGATTATTGAGTCTTGAAAGGTTTGGAGTTTTTTGAAAGAATACTGTATTTCTATCATTACCTTTTGACATTTTATTTTTTACATAAAAATATGTTTACTGTAAACCGGATTTTTCTCACCCATATATTGGAGAAAATTTAAAATGCAAAAATGTCAAATATGATATATATATAAAATATTTATAAAGCAGACTTGTTTTGTGTGTGTCTTATGTCTTCTTTCAGCCAGTGTCCTGATCTGCCAAGTGTAATATGTTTGCTGTGATTTATCATAATCATTCAGCTTTATAAACCAGCCTGTTAATATTATAGCTTACATCGATGCAATGTAGTTTGGAGAATTCAAGGCCTTTTCAGAGCAGGGCTCATAAGACATCAAGATTATACAGGATAGTCAAATACATTTGACTAGAATAACTTAAAAACTTCATATATTAAAAACTTAATAAACATGTAAGTGATAAAAAAATAGAATATGAAATGTGTGTAAAGCTATACTTTTCTTAAAAAGTCTTGCAGTGTTTTTGAGATCAAATAGGAGTTTTGGGAAATATAAACCAAAGAGTAAAAGTTGCAGGTTCCTGGAAATGTATGGATGTCTTCTCACTTTTTGCACTATTTTTTGACCATCTATGACTTCTCAAGCTTTTTATTCTACCAGAATTACCATGCATCCTTGGTTTTGGTAACTGAAACCTCCAAGATATGGGGTGCATTTATTTGTGCAATATGTCTTTGAGATTTAGACACAAGGTACAACTGAATGTTCTTTTACAAGGGAAGATGGAGAACTAGAAGACTGAAATACTGAGGAATATGAAGTAGACCATACTTATTAACACTTTTCTTTCTGTTTTGTATTTGAGACTTTCAGGAACACTTAGAGCAAAGACCTGCAGAAGGAACATCATGATTTCCTGATGCAGATTTCTGGATCTTCTGTTTCTGAGCATTCCCCTCCATTAACCTATCACTAGTAAAAGCTAAAAATAAAGTAAAATAAATTTGCTAGCTACTTTGGGAAAAAAAGAAATCTTATTTCAAGCAGAAAACTCAACATAGACAGCTTTGATGAGAGTTTCACAATGTGATAAAGGTTGGAGAGGGATGTCCAAATAGTATGGGTAGAAATGTTGGCATTAATTTGCAGTAGAGGTGAATTACTGATAGCTATTTACTTGTGCTGCTTCAGGAAATATTCAGAGCCCTGATTTCTGGCCCAAACATTTACACATCCCGTTTTCTTTGGTAATGGCTATAATTTGATAAGTAATTGCAAACTTAATATATTAATGAAAATATAAGAAAGATGTCAGAATTGCAAAAGACACAAAATTTTCTTTGTATTTTCACAAAATAAGGAAGTCCATATTTTTATTAATTCTGAATTGTCCTAGGTTTTACTTAAGAAGGCTTTTTTTTTACTGTATTATCTTCTATGAAATCTAAGGATTCTTATTTCTTTTTTTCTTAAACTGACGAAGAAAATCTGTAAACCTTTAACAGCAGCAGTACATCCTTTCTGTCTCATTTGATAGTAAAGAGATCCATCCTGTACATCAAGCCATAGAGCCCACATACAAGGAAAGGAAAGAACTAGTACAAGGAAAGCCATTATTATTTTTCCTCTATGAATTCCTCCCCCCCTAGTCTTTCTTTATTTGTAAATATTTTTCAGGGTGTTTCTACAAAAAACTTTTTATGATTAACTAGATTTCAATTGTAATGACAGATAGGTATAGAGAGTGAAAAATTTCAAGGCAGTTGTAAACCATCAAAAGCCAAAAGCTGTGTTAAAATAAAAGATAGCACTGCATTTTCAGTTTTTTCTATTTCAAGTTTCAGATTTTCTTCCCTGTCAGTCTCCTACTGCTATTAATTCCAGAATTTCTGATTTTTTCTCTTAACTGGAAGTGGATAAGGAGAATGTCCCATCAGTGCTCACTCATAATCTATAATAACATCAAATATGTTTTTCCATTATAATAAATATAAACTCTTTTATACGTGCTTAACATGTGAGAGATTCTTATAACATGCGTAAGAAAGTGAATAGATCAACAGGGTAGATAAGACATTTACAATTTACAAATACAAGATAAAAAGAACACCACATGAGTGAAATTCTATTGTAAAGAACCCTTCAATGTCCCCAAAGAAGCCAATTTGCTTGGCAGTAGGATGCTATATTAATCAGTGGCATGTTCTGTATTTAAACTGTACAGTCTCTTTTGTGAAAATAATATTTTGGCAATAGTAAGGACAGAGGAGAAAAAATTTTATATTCTTGTCTGGCCCCCTTTCTCTTCAGCCCTTCTGCTGAAGGACACTACATTAAGCACAGGAAACAAACATTATCACCATCTGTTGGCTGTTTGGTGATGTATATGGAATGAGGTAGCAACTCAGTTTGGAAAAGCAGGTGCCTGTATTTAAAGAGAATAACAAAAACTCAGACAGAGTGCTATCTGCTGTACTGACTAGTTTTATGAAGAGGGGCCAAGGTTTGGACTGATTGTACAAATTACCTACCCCTTTCATCTAGAATAAAACCAGGATATCCAGGCTACAGGAATTTTGAAACCCTGGCTTGGATGGACAAGGCAGAGGGGACAGAGGAAAAAGACACATTACATGAAGCTTAATATTTAGTATGAATTTCGGACGCTAAACAGAAACCTTAAAATTAAATACAATATACTTACCCTTCAAATGTATGGCCCTAATTAAATACTAATAGAATTAACCCATGGTAATATTGTTTAAAGAAAAAAAATATTTCTAATGGTGGTTAAATGAAGCAAAATCTAGTTCTATAGATCTAATTTCAGTAATGTTTATTAATTAAACTAAACTAAATCCATTCAATGCCAACTAGTATCTGGAATTCAAACAGGAAAGAATTGAGGAAAAGCAACCAAAAAGTTTAAAGTGAGGCCTCTCAATTCACTAGTTTGCATTGAAGAAACAACAGAGATTGGAAAAATATGGGTTATATTCTTTATAGAAATGTAAAAAATTACACTTTGAATTGAAGAACACTTTTGAATATTCAATAAAAATATAAAATAACTAGAAATCAAGAGTTAAAAAAACAATTTCAATCTAAAATTTGGTTTTATAAAATACTTGAATTGTGTAAGATTATTGCCATAATATTAAAATTTTTTGGTATTGTCCTGCTTAAAAAGGACTACTGAAATATATAATTTTTCCCACAGTGCCTTGTAAGCTATTTGTGTTTGCTTTCAAATATGTAAAATTCACTTAAAAGGCGATGTTACGTCATTCTCAATTGTTACACTCATCACATTTCTCCCTCCCTAATCCTCTTCTTTGAATTAAAGAGAAGAAGAAAGAAGAAAAAGAAAAATCTGCTGAACACTAATTATTTAACCTTACCTCCTACCTACTTTCTCTCTTTATTCTGAGGTTTCTTAAGGGCTATAATGAGCTGTCCCCACACAAACAGGCCAAATTAGTGGATAATTACTGCTGGGTGTGTGAATGTTCTCACTCCTCCTTTCTTACAGTTTCACAACATTACCAGAATGGTCTGTCACCTCCCTACCAATTAGGCACAATTACTACTTTATAACATCAGTGGTGGCAGGCTTATTACCTCGGAGAATATGTCAAAGTAAGGGAGGGTTGGGGAGAGTGGGCAGTGAATCAGGCCCAGATCATTATCACATTGATAACTTGTATAATCCTAACTTTATTTTTATTTTGCAAGACAAAAGATTTATACGCAGTTAGAAATGGAAATGAAGTTGTGTTGTTTGTTTTGGGGTTTTTTTTAGATTTTTTTTTGTTGTTGTTGTTTTTATTGGTTTTTTTAGGTTATAAACAATACATCACTTTTTGTCCTCCCAGGTTTCCCGGGTGGTGGCGCTAACGCTCGAATTTGTGTCTTCTTTTCCTGGAGATTTGTTCCTTCTTTTCCCTTTTGCTGACTGAAAAATATGTTTGTCTGGCTTTTTCTGGATGAAGTAGATATATTAACTATGTCATGTTAAAGACCTCAGAGTGCACCAAAACATTCACTTCAAAACTGTATTTAAACAAGAGAGGTCAAGATAAACCTATCTTAAATGCTCAGAGAAAGCTAACTAACTTCTACTCTTTTATAAACAATACTACAGCAGTAGTTCATTTCTGCCTTCCTTGAAAAAAACAAAACCCAACCAAATCACCAATGACCTCTCAAAAATACCCCATCATGCCCTGTGATTTCTTTTTCTAATGACTAAAACCAGGAAATTGTTAATATTGTCTGTTTTACAAGATAAATTTATGAGAGTGAAGCGACTCTCAGAGATTTGAGATTGGATTTAATGTCTTGAAGGAATAATCTTCATTTATTTGCTTTAAAAAATCTTTCATATATCCAGTTCTACTCTCCTACAGGAGCTTCCAAATTCTTCTGATCCTTGCAGTGGTATTTATAGAATATTTACTAACAAATGCTAGAGGAATTACAATGTTTTGGATGCTAAGAATTGGGCAGACTAATTTAATTTAAAATCATTATGGAAAATGTAGCAAAACTCTGAAACAGAGTAAGCCTTTTCTATGCAGGGGGTAATTATCTTACAGTAAATTATCACGATTCTGTAACTAATACAAAACCTGCTCATAAACCTGCTGTTGGTTTACAGAATCTTATCTATCTTTTTCCATGGAATGTACTCATTTTTTTTTTCCCCAGAACAAATTGTTAATTATAAAGAGCTATAACTGAATATGAGTAGCACTCTCATACACACTTAATTTATTTAAAGAGTATTGCTGTGTGGAGAGGGCACCCTCAAGATGCTTGGTAAACATTTTGCCAGTACACCATCCTGCAGCACTGAAATTGGAGACAGTCTGTGAGAGCTGCCTTGTCTTACTATGCAAACCGAGCAGAGATAAACAGTGCAAAGCTCATCTTTCATGCTTGTTAACTGTTATTTTCATTATAGGTACATTTCAGATACAAATTTCACTTGTGGAAACTACTAACCCTGTTGGAGGTAGAATTGGGCAGAGTAAAAGATGGATGGAGAATATGATGTTCTTTTCAAGAACACTTTGAATAACATAATGAGAATATTTTTACATAGAATACTTTTTATGTGTGTGCACCAAGTGTCAAAGTATCTCAGATCTATATTTTGAAGCAGAAAATTTGTGGGTTTGTGTGCTTATGCCCAGAATAGCTTCTTGTTTGTGATTTACCCACCTCCAGGTTCAGGTGTTAATGAAGGGAAATATCCCAAAGTATTTTTACACTGACGGACCATACTGATTCAATTGCTTTAAATACCAGTCCTTTTTTGTCACAGTGGGAAAATGTCCAAAATTAGAGCATAACAATGTTCTAACAATCCTTGGAAAGCTGATGAAAAGTTCCTTTGAGTGGCTTAGTGGAATGTCCTATCAATTCATTAGGTAGTTCCTCTTCAACTTTGTTTTCCATGCCACCAGTGAATGCATGTTTACTTACACCATGCTAGTTTATGGAATGCAAATAAGTGTATATGTAGGAGGGGATTTGTATTACACAGATAACAGCAGCCAAGTAATTTCAACTATGCAAGGATCTTACTCATTGATTCAGCATCACAAATTAAACTCACGAAGAACTGTGCAACTCTGCAGCAAATCACAGGCTTAAGAAGACGGGGAAAAGTTAAATAAGCAAAGCTATAAATTATTTCGGCTGTGTATCTTGTAAGACTTACAACTCAGGTTATGCAAATAGATAATTTTGCTGATGTTTTTGTAGGGACTTTCAAGAATAGCTATAGAATTAAACTTTTTCAGTGTTCTTGAGGGCTCTAATTTCTCCAAGGCAACTCTTTATTTTAACGGATGAAAGGATAGCCCAAGGGTATAGCAGGCTAAGAGACCTAGATATTACAAAATCTAGATCTTTTGTTGTTGTTGTGAGAACTTTGCACCGCTGGATCTACCAAACCTGCAAGATCATAATAAAAATGGACATTTTTTGATGTACATTTTGGCCTGTTTCATTGCTCTATCAGTCACTAGTATATGGTAAAAATGAGTTAGGAAATAGGATTAATTAAAAAGTACAATTTTAGCTCGTTTTCCAGTGTGGCCACACACATTGCCTATTTAATTTTTCTATTACTTGAATAGGAACAAAAGATAATTTCACAAGACAGTTTGGAAAATGAGTGTTGTAAAAGCTTTCACTGAGAACCCAACAGAGTCACATCTAACAGCTCTGTTCCACTACAATTGTAATCTCATGTTTATGATCAGATATTTTAAAGGAATTTTTAATGTGTTTGAGGCATCAGGTTGAATCTTAGCAAGGTTAAAAATGTAATACAAATAAATTATGAACTGGTTCTGTTTAGAACGAGGTCTGACTGTTTCTCCACCTGAACTGAGAGCAAACAATAGTTATTGATGAACCTCACATACTAACACAATAACAATAGTTATTGATGAACCTCACATGCTAAAATGCTTGTTCTTGTCTAGTATTTAAAGCTTTTCAAAGTAGAAATGTTTTAACAAGTCTTCTTGTGAGATCTTAAAAGTACCCAGACTTCTACAAAGAGTCAGAATTAATAGGACTTATGGTAATGCTTATGGAGTAATTTCATTTCTGATCTGCAACAAAAAATTATCAAGTTTGGAGACTTGCTGATAAAAATTTAAACAAACGGAAAATATTTTTTCATTTCTACTTTTAGCCTATGTTGATGTCATGTTATTGATTACAGTATGGGAAATAACTTATTCTTCGATTCAATTACTTCTACTGAAGTATCCAAAATTTAAAATTCAGTTGACAAATCCTATAGGTCTTGATAGGGTGGGTTATGTCACTGTCATTTAAGATTCATCAGATGATCCATCAAGGCATCCATCAGTTAACTTTTGAGATGGGTGGTAAACAAATGTTTCTCACAAATAAGTCTGGTGATTCTTTTGGTTCGGATACAGGAAGACTGACATCTTCAGACAAATTGCTGCTAGAATTAAAGTGGTTGTTGGCAAACATATCCTGTAGTTTATGTCTTCACAAAGACAAACTGCAGCAAACAGTTTAGAAGTTTTATTAAATATATGCAACATCTCTGCACACATATGAACACCTTATTATTGCCATTCAAGAAGGGTAAGTTAGTAAGAAATTACAACCCAGCTATTCCTACAGGTGTCAAAAAGATCCACTTATGGTTATTTTCACGAGTCCATTCTGTGGAGGACTGGAGTCTTGTAAAGGGTCAGGTTTTTTCCCTTTTCTTTTTTTTTTTCATAATCCTGTAACAGATACAGGATAGTTATGTCAGCAAAGAATCTTGGTGGAATACACTCTCCAAAGTTTTTAACTTTGTCTTACTTGAGAGTAGCTGGAGAAGATCAAGACCATCCAGTGGTCATCTCAGCTAATTAAACTTACTGCACAACTGGAGCATAGCTTTCCACATGGACTTTACAAGTTGTTTTTACATGGGTGGATTTTATAGCATTGAAGACAAAGCCAAAAAGGCTATGTTGAAGCACTGTAGCCTAAATCTCATGTTTATTTGCCATAAAATAACTTAAGTGAGTGCAGAACTCACAAAATTCAAGTGAAATTCTCTTGACAAAAAGGAAAATGTTACTGTATTTACAAAGAATTTACCAGGAAAAGTGTAGCTGCACTTTTTCAGGGAATAGAAGAAATATTCAGCTGCTTCTGTGTGTATTCCCACATTGTATATAAAAAACCCCAGTTTCTAGTGCCATCATACTGTCTCCTTTTATATATATAAAAAAATGATTCCACAATTTCTGAACTTAAAAAGAAAATTAAAGTGCTGTTTCCTTAACACAAAGTTTGTATCTCTCTTTAATGCAACATGAAAATATGTTACTGATTTAGCAGCATAGTGGTCCCAAGGAAGCTTTGCAGGGCTAATTGAGAAGTTCACATATAAATGTAATTTACTTTATTGTCAAATAAGTGTTAATTTAATATTTTTACACACATTACTGCTGTTTTTAATTTGGAAAATGACAAAGAAGTCGAAAATGTACTTCAGGGAACAATTCAGAATTGCCAGAAAGATGAAATAGGTGACCTACAAAAGTTTCTTCTTTTTAAACTTCCAGTACCATTTTCAGTTAGTAAAGGCAATAAAAACTAGTGATGAAAGTGGTATGCATATCTTAAAACTAAATTGGCTAATTTATACTCCACAACTCCTAAGGCAACAATTGCTCCTTAGATATTACTTACCATTCCACAGAGAAAATTCATATTCTGCCTTTCCACTATGACCTGGCACTGCAGATGTTGGGTGACAACATCCAGTTTTAGGTTTTGCCAGATCTCTGCTCCCTGCTCCTCACTCTCTTCCATTGCCTCCTGTGCATTCCTTCATGGATGCCAGCACATACACTACTCCAGAACATGGTGTCATGGCTTGAGAATCCTTCCTCCAAGAACTTAAATCTGGAAAAAAATTTAGAAACTACTTGAATACTTGATTTGCAAAGCAGATATGCAAGCGGTTTGAGAGATGAAAAACTGAAAATAGCAGATATTTATTTTAGACACCTCATGGTATTCCAGACTGGAATAAATATTCCTTAAGACCTTATATCTTCTTATCTTGTGAAGGACAGGTCTAGCTTCAGACCTGTCTTGTATGTCATTATTGATCAGTCCAGTGTTTGAAGTCTCTGTGTTGGATCTGATTTTTGGTCAAGTCAGGTATCCAACCTCTATGAATCAGGTTGTTGCAGAAGATTTGAGATATCATCTGCTAGTTTTATCTAGTATTTCTTAAATATAGGGAGAAACAGAGGACACTTTTTTTTTGCCTAAGTCAGCTGAATGTAGTGTATTTTTACAACTTTAGACAATGATTGAAAAAAAAGGAAGGGTGCATGTTTAGGCAGGCTAAATAGTTTGGCTCCATCTGTCCACAGTTTCCTATTTCTTCTTCGCCTGCATTTTAACAAGGTTTGCCTATACTGTGTTCTCGTGTTATAGTACCTCTTGCTACTGAGGAGTAAAGACTGAGATCCCGTCCTTGGTTTTTTCATTATGTGTTTACATTTGGCTGAATTTTGCTAATAAATTGTTTATTCATAACAATCCAGGTATCCCTTTCTGTCCCATTCATGTTGCTTTTTTTTTGGCCAATATGATGAATTTTCTCAAAACACTAAGTGTGTTACGAACTGAAGAGGGTGGATTAACTGATTTAAGCACTTTTTTTTCAAAAATCAAACATGTTTCCTCCACAAGTGATAACAATGTGTTCATATTTTGTGTAAAATATAAAGAAAAAATAGAATGTAAATATCACTTTTGTTTGTACTATATGCAATATCATATACATTATATAAATTATGTCTTATATAAGTTTGGCAGATTTAGTGTCGTATTACTGTTTTCTCAATCCTATATCTTATGTAGAAGTGCCTTAAAAATAACATCTAAGGGAGAATTAACCTTCTGGTTTTCAAAGTTTTATGGCCCAAGCACTAACTGTGTGCTTTATAATCCTTTTCAGTCCAGTAGTTTATGCAGACTTGCCCTACGAATAACAACTAAGGATTAATTAATCTCCTGGTTTTCAGAGTTTCATGAGCCAAGCACTCTTTTTGGAGGGCCCACAAACCTAGACCGTGTCCATGAAATTATACCTGAAAACATGCAGCAACTTGTATTTTAAGTTTAGGTTCAATTTCCTTTTAAACCCCCCAGAACTTCAAAAGAGAAACTTAATAGTTTAATGCAATAAGCCAAGCTAGACTTCTAGGTGTACAGAATGTTAAAAAGTCTCTGTTATCAGTGTTGTAAGAATGTTCAGGATTTTGTTCTTCATTTCAGTCCTTTGCACCTGTTAGGTACAAAAGGTTCCTCTCTGCTCCTGTCCCACAAACCTTTCTGCATTTATTTTACCTTTTTTTTGTTCATGATTGCACAGTCTTAGAGAAATATGTCATAAAATCAAACCGGAATCAGGATTTCCAGCTCAAAACCCTCCACCAGGCAGAAAGAATTCTGGCTAGTACAGGAGGGATGGAACACTTGATATACAAAAAGCTGTTTTTGTGATTGCTATGTGTTTCCCATCTCTGTCCATTCTGACAAGACGCATCTCCACCTAAACACATCCATAATGAGCCATAGCCTATTCAACCAATCTTGGAAAACAGCAGTATAAACCTGTCCTTACATGTATGCATTTGCAGACCCAGGTGGATAGTAACAATGTTTGTTCAAACAGAATTCAGTGATAAAACAGAATTTTCCCGTTGCATTATAGTTTATTCCCATTTGGTTCTCTTTGCAGGCTACTGGCAATACTTTGGTAGTACTTCAGCTGTCCTTTAATATTTATAAATTTCATTAGGTGAGCTCAAAATATTTCACTAACTTTTAATTGGATCCAACACACACTAAACCAAAAAATTTAGTGTGTTGGAAAAGGAACAAAAAGAAGCAAATAAATATTCACTTGTTTAAGTAATGTCACCTCAACGAAGATAATCTGAAAGTCAAAGGCATTAAATTGTACTTCAAGGACACATCATGTGTGACAGACAGAGACAAGGAGAGGACCTAGGAATTCAAATTCTCATTCAGCTTACGTTTGTCACTGACTGTGAGATATACTTAATTGCAATCTTTACATATCAAGAATGCAAATGCAGGTCTCATCTGCTGATCTAGAAGTAGATATAGAGTGTATCATAGTTCAGATACCTTTAATTTGTTAATTATGCAGTCTCACCACATTTTTATGTGAGCTCTGGTTTATGACTGTGCTTGGCCATACTTAGGGACTACAAATAAGACTTACCATTCAAGTATTCTCTGCATTCTTTAAGTGTAGACATGAAAGATATTCACTATTAAGAAAAAAAAAGGTGGCTTTTTATTTTGTCATGCCTTCCTGAAAATGCTATGAATTATTTGAGACTTGTATGAAATAGTATAAAATTTGTTTACAGTGCATGCATTTCCTTTCATCCTTTCAAACAACATTAACATTTCTATTACATAGTGTATTTGTTTTCTTGATATTTAAAGGTTGCCTTTCTGTTCCTAATTGTTAAGATTAAAACAGCAATCATCCTCTGAAATATCACTACTCTTTCTGTTCCTAAAGCCAGAAAATATCAAATTCATTTGCAAATATTGCCCTTAAACCAATGGGTGTACTGGTTTTAAATGGATGTTATGTCTGTGATATGTCCACAGAAATCAGGGCAAGATGATTTGGCAGGACTGCAATTAGTATCTTTTTCATTTATCAAAAAAGCAGTCCACAAAAAAGTAGTTGATATTGTTAATTTGACATTTTTCTGACTTCCCTCAAACGGCAGCTGAAAACTTCAAGTGAAATTAATATCAACACTTCTTCCTCTTTTTCGAGTAATTTTATTCAATTTATCTGTGTATAAGTCAGGAAATATGAATCACCAATATCCTGCAGCATCAAGGTACACTCAAACACATAAGTTTAAGCTTCTCAGCACAACGGCTTGCTGAAATTTATTAACCTTTAAGCATTTTCCTACCCATCAGCAACTGGCCCCAAAAGCTGCGTCTGCAAGTGGAAAGAAACTCCTGCTGTTGCCTTAAAAATTGGCCTCTGAGGTGCTCAGGATCATTGCAACAGTCAAGGCAGTTGATTCTCCTCCTGTTACACAAATACACAATTATTGGGTAGTCATAGTATGCCTACGAATGGGAATTATACACTTCTGAGTGAAAGCAACACTGAGAAATAGGTTCCAGTAGCCAAGTCCAAGGCTTGGACAGCAGACTAGGACAGCAAAGCTGGGGTAGAAATGCACTTTTTTTTGGTGTAGTTAATTTAGTTATTTTTTATTCTGTGTGCCTCAGGAGAAAGGCTTCTGGAAGACAGAATGTAAAAAAGCCAGTTTTGCTGTGTCCCAAGTTGTTAGATAAAGGTCTATCTTTCACCACTAAATGAACTAAAAAACATAATATATTTATCTATTTCATTATTTTCATTTATTATTTTGAAAGTACATTTTGAGTCACTGCCCCAGTCACATGGAGAAACCAGTTTCAGAATACCCACAGGGCAGGGTATTTCCACTGTCTCAGTAGAGCCCTTTGGCACAATCAAAACCCTCTGTTCCAATTATACTTTTTGTACAGTTTTAGCTTTAAATTTATAAACGACAACTTCTTCCAGACAATCAGAAACAAATAGCTTAAAAATTTGCATCACACAGCTTCAAACATCTGGGGAAGCTAAAAGCTGGAATCAAAATAAGGCAGAGCATGTTAATCCTGCTGTCCCTGTGATACAAAACAAAGTAAAAATGCAGATGAGTTTTGAACACACATTGTTGCTGTCTTTGGGATCCCATTTCATTCTTTATTTTTACCTGCCTTGTGGGAATATATTGAAAAAAGCTGGACGCAGCACACTCAAAACACATTGTCGTGTAATCTCTGATAGTTTTGGAGGTTAAGGGTTTCAGTGTGTGCTCCTGTCCTCTGTGGCCTGAGAACTTGTGATCCCACTTCTTTTTCCAAAAAGGAGTCTCATAAAAGTGTCAGTAATAATTGCACTGTAAAAGTTCAGTATTTGACCCTGTTTCTTTTCTGTACTTGTACTTGTTTCAGACAAGCATACAGAAGAATTACTCTAAATTTGCAGTGGCACTATGGCAGAGTCAAGCCCTGATATGCTTTAATCTTCTGCTATTTAAGACTATGAAATTCAGGCTGCCAAAGTACCAGTGGGAAAACTCTGCCTATGCTTTGAAGTCACGTTACCTATTTATAACTATAAAACATTTCCCTCTTGAATTTTCTAGCCTCGCATCTAATGTGCACAAAAAAGATAAACTTCCCAAGAAATTATTCTGACATGGGGTTGAATACGCACTTTAGAAACGGCTTCATTTTGGCAGGCCCTGATACTGAGGGGCCTAATGTCCAAACCTCTTCTTTTCCTTTCTTTTCTATTCCTTTTGGTGTTGGCTGGTTCTATTTTTATTTATTTATTTATTCATTTTTTAACTCAGAATAGCTCGTTGTAAAAGTTGGCTGCCAGCCTACCATTTGAAAGTGAAGAAAACATCTTGATTTAACATCTGAGCAAAGCTTTTTTTTTGTCATCTGTAAACAATTGGACCATATGTAGTGTGATGGGAAACATGAAGGCTGTGATAGAATATGATTTAAGGAACCTGGTGTTTAATTACTGCTCTTGATTAGCTGGAATAGAAATTAGATTTAAATGTTTTGTTTACAATATCAATTTTAAAGGTACATGAAATAGTTATCAGTAAGTTTATTTACTGGCAATTCTGATGATTGCATTTATGCTGATTATTTGTAAGGATAAAAAATAAGGTTATATACATCTCTGCCTTTAAAAAATAGACAGATTCCTCTAGGAATTAAAGAAATATCAGAGACTCTAATATTTGCTCTCTATTTGTTGAGGAGTTTCTGAATTTTTCTCAAATTAATTCAATATCTTCCTGTTTTCCTTCAGATAAACCAGTAAATGTCATTGTCTAATAAAGTCCCTAAGCTTATTATCTTTTTTCAGGAGATAGGTTCAAAACTAGTGCACCACTCCTAATATAGCAGAAAAGAAGCATAGGTCTCTTATACACCCAGAATTTCCTGGCTTATCATCAAAAGTCCAAACACAGACTGTAACTTGGGTAAAATTTTCCCCAATCTTTCTTTAGAAGTGAACACAGACAAATTTTCCTATCAGTGCAGGGGAACATAAAGGGAAACATCACCTGAAGCTCTTCTTCTCCCCTCCTTATCACTCCAACCCTCTCTGAATCTGCAGGTAAACCAAAGGCTCAATCTTCAAATCTTACCTGTATGTCAACATAGCAGTGACCTTAGAAATACATGGTTTTGATAAAGGAGATTCAGGCAGTAGATGTAGCAATGCTTTACTATAACCCTGAACAGATCAATCTGAAAAGAAAGGAAATAACAAGATTCCTTGCTGCATGCAGTCTAGTTTGGTAAAAGTGGAGTGTACAATTTGAGGGTTCATTTCTGGGTGCCCCAAGATCTGGCAGATCTTGAGAAAGACAATTACCTCTTCTCCTGACTTATGCAGGTCAAAGACCAATCATTATAATTCTGATCAAAAATATGCCATGGATTTTACATTTATGAAAAAATGAGTTGAAATTTCATGGACTATGAGTTCTTTTTGCAGTGAAAGCAAGGAAAATAATTCACACTGTGATTGCATTTGATTGTTTAATAATGCCCATGCTAAGTACAAAACTGAGTTCCTGAGCTCTCCTCATGCCTATCTTCCCTCATCACAGAAATTCTCCACGTTGGTCTTAACCCAGGGCAAACAACCTATTCCCAAAACATTGTGCATGTCTCCCTGGCTATTTTGAGAAACTGTTTTAGTCCCTGAGATTGCAATGATTGAGCATGGCCGTTGTAGAGAATTCACTTAATTTTTTTTCTGAACTAACTGCAGTCTCCACAGAAACAGAAGAAAGATCATTGGCCGCCAGTACCCAGAAATTCAAAGGATTTATCCACACCAGTTTCACCTATGCTATCACATGAAAACTGGCAACACTGGTTGCTGGGAGGACATTGTGCTACATATACAGTATTGTGGAAGAAACTCAGCTCTGTATATCAGAATATTTCAGACTATGCTTTTTAACTAGTGTTCCTGTAATTCTGATTATGCTTAAACTCCCTTGTCAAAAATGTATTACACTACTTATTTAAATGCTTTTAATAGAGTTGGTACAGAGAGAGCTGAGCATTAAAGGCCAGAACAAAGAAGATTAAGATTGAGAGGGTTAAGACTAATTCAGGTGCTGATGCATTGCCTGATACTGAGGAAACAGCACACAGAGAACTGACAAAAATTTTTTTACAGTTCCTTGCAAAAGTCAAAAACAGTCTTATAAAAAACCTTAGAAGCACTTATAAAAAAACCCTTATAAATTGTAATTGTTGATAAAGTCATTGACATTGGTAATCTTTTAAAAGTCTCTTGCAATTTTTTAACTTGAAAAGTTTAAAAAGCAGCTATTGAGCAGATTGAATCTGGATTAAAGATATTTCCACAAAATCCTTCAAAGTTAAACAAAAAGAAAGTGGGGTGTAACTCTTTCGCCCTGGAATGAGTTCCTTTTGAAATCTTTAAAATTGAGATAATATTTTTCAATGAACACTAGCCTCCTCTTTTCTCATTTTTCCTATATGAGAAGTGAGGATAACAGCTGTGGAGATCAAAGCTTACTATCTCTCCTCACCCTTGCTAGATAGATAAGTGTTCTGTTTGTAGGTCTGTTGTGTTTCTTCCTACACAATCCTTCTCTATCTCCAGGTTAGCAGATGGTCCAGAGTTCAGAGAGAACAGAGAGGGTTAGAACCAGTCATAACCCAGGCAGTTCAGATCCCGTTATGAAAAACAAGATGGGGAATTAAAGAAGAGAAATACATCTGCTTTTGTAAAGCTGGATCTACCCTTTTAGATGGAAGAAAATAGAGGAAACTCTACCCAACTTTCAAAACATCTGGTTTTGTTCTTAAACAAAACTAAAATTTTGCTATAATTTCCACAAGCTCTGATTTCTTCCATGATTGCACTTCTTGTTAGTTGTTTCCCTCTCATAAAAACATAAGTCACTGTTTATCTTAAATCTTTAACATTAATGTTCCGAGTTCAAATAGAGCCATTAGAAACATCCTATAACCCTGAGGAGTCTCTTAGTGATCAAAACATTGAACTTTTGAAAAGAAATTAGGAAAGATTCTGAAATTACAGAAGTGCAGATTTTTATATTATCACTCAAAATATCTGTTACTATTTGCACTTATCTGGAGTGTCGCACTGAAATATATGTTTATATACATATAAATGTTCTTCTTTATCAAGACTTAAAAAACCACCAAACCAATCCAAACACAGACCAATAGAAAACCTTCACAAAAATCTGAAAATAAACTCCACTGCTTCTGTTTTACTTTGATTTGAATGATGCAGATATACACATTCATATTAGGATTTGCCAATGTCACAGTCCTTGTTTCCCCTAATTAATGACAGCTTCTTACCTCACTGGCTGGAATTTATCCTAATGAGAAAATTTTACCTGTCTGTAGTCATTATTAGCATTATTGATCTTAGATCACACTGAAAATACCCTTTCTTTACCTAGGTGCCTCAGAAAAATACTGACTTTTTTTTTTTTATTTCCACAGTGAAATGCTGAAGGTTAAAAAAAAAAAAAAAAGACATTGGTAATCTAGAGAATTATGAACATCTGATCTTAACTCTTAAATTAGCCATATGTTGAGTCTCAACAGATTGACAGTACTTATTAACATGAATGTAAAGTTTTAATATTTTAAATCTGCATTTTATTAATATTTAATCCAGGGTCATAGGTAATGTCCATGTGTGTCAGACAGAAAGGAAAGAAGGAGGTATCACAAGAATCCAATTACTTCTGCTTCTAATTGCAAATGACTTTCAATATTGAGGCAATGTTCTTCTTATGTGACCTTTAGTGCATTTTCTAGACTTCATTAAACCCTTTTGTTCTTGTCAGTTCAGGTAAATCCCATCTTGTCCCATTCCTCTGAAAGTATTCTGTCATATGTTCATAATCCAATGAAAAATGATTGAAGCAAGAAATATGCTGGTTAGTATTTAAAATATGTGCAGCATTTTATATTTTTATATGTGTGAAAAACTCAGTTCTATAAGATTTTCTTGCACAAATGTCAGGTAAACTAGATCAACTGTAACTGTCCAAGGAATTAGAAATTTTGTCTATATAGTTCATAGATGAATATTTATTCTGCTAACTGATTTACTTAGTACAGAACAAACGTGGGTTTCAAGTCTAAACAGCGAATTCTATCATTCCACTGAAATATATGCTTTTTAACAGAAGACACATTCATTGAACTGAAATTTTAAATGGAAAGTAAAGAATAGTGAGTTCAAGACCAGAATAGTATCATGTGAAAAATTAAATTATGTTTATTTCCTCTTAAAGAAATATTCATATAATGCAATGGTATGTAGAAAGCATAGGTTAATATATAGACAAGTAGCAAAATAATAGCAGCATAATAATTGTAGTATAATATTATTGTATAATAATAAAATTATAGATTGAAAACTGTCATTTTCCTAACATTATACATACACAATACTTTACAGGAGTGATGTCTGTGGTGAACATAAAAGAAAAAGAAACAGTCTATTATACATGGTATATAAATAATAAGACAATGTAAATAAATTAATTGAGAAACAGTTGAAGAAATGGCTTCTATTCTCCCTGAAATCCTATTTTTTGTGTTTCTTTTCCTGACTTTTTAGGAATCTGCATCTGCAACACATGCATATATTTCAGTTTCTGCATTTTTAGATGTGAAAGGTATCAGGAAAATGGTAATTTTTGCTTGTTTTCAAAGCAACATTCCTTTACATGCCTTATATTTATATATTGTGAGACCGTCTTTTCATAATGGTTGTCCTTTTACAATTACATTTTGCCTCCAATACTTCCAGTTGATCATTTATTTTCTTGTGATCCTACTCAAAGTAAATAAATCCAGACAGGTGACTGACTTTTGAGAAACCCTGAGACAGACAAACATGGGTCTCCTTTTCTTTCTTAAAAGTCACAGTGGTCAAAAGCATCTCCCCAAAGTCATCACAAGATTGATATTTGTTTACAAGGCATGTCAGCCCCCAATTCAAGGAGAAAGTTGTTTCTTTTTTTGAGTCAAGCTACACTGACGCAAAACATCCTACTTAAACTGAAACTCAGTTCTTTGAAAATAATGCTGAAAAAGTTTGTAAATAATCTTAGATTTATAAGAATCTTGTCCACTTTTCAAGGACAACTTGAGTACTTTGTATTTTATTTCACAGAAAGTTACTGGGAAGAGTATAACTTGAATGTAGGGGCAGGTATGTCCCTCTCCAGGAGTTTTATCCCCATTGTCTTACATGAATGTCTTTTAAAATACTATGAATCTGTGTGCTTTTGGTTTTTTCCCTTTTGTTTTCTTCCAGAAGTATGGATCCTGTTACAAAACATGACTTGAATTGCTCACTTTGCTAGACTCCAGTAGAAAGTGATATTAAATAACATTATCAAACCCCAAAGCTTGAAGAGACTCATTTTTGAAACACAGAAATGAAGGCTGCGAGCAGAAACGTTTAGCATCGTAGGCATGTTATACTCCTCGGATTGGTGGCAATAAAAGAATACTCTAAAGGGGGAATCTAGAAAGTGTCATCAGAATTATATTGCGATACCTTGTCAGTTAAAAGCCAAACAAAATGGCATTCTCACAGTTTGGGTTTGGCCACCCTGGACACTGATAGTTTCCTCCCTCAGCCTTAACCACCAAGTCAACTAGACCAGAGACACACATGGGCCTTCTTCATTGAAGTCCTTTCCCACAGCTTCAGCTCCATATGCATCTCCTGGTATCTGCTTCTCTCAGCCCAGGACAACCTTCAGCTCTTCCTGAAACCTGCAGCAGGGCAGGCTCCAGCTGCACTGAGCAGAGGAGTTACCTCAAATGTAAGTAACTTAGTAATTCTGTGACATCATATAATAGGGCCTGAAATGGGTCTTCGATACTTTGACAGTTTTTTAACCTGTGGTTTGAAAAGTGATCACATGTTCACTTTTCTATAGAATAAGAATATTAAAGCCATCAAAAAATAAATATGATAGCAGTAATTGGTATACACAGGGAGAGCATATATATTTTTTGTCGTTTGTGAATAATAATGAAGCATAAATCTAACACATTAAGTCATATTACCAAACCACATAAACATTACAAGTTTTAAAGTTCACCTAAAGGGCAAATTAGATTGGCCTCTGCTGTTATGTTCAGGTTAAATTCTTAAGCTTTTACAAATTCTGGAGTTGGGGATTTATTTTCTTATTTTTATGTAATTGAATTTCTCCCAGTTTCCAGTACCAAAGTATTACACATTTTTATTTGAAATAATCTTACTTTACAAACAAGAAGTAAGTTGTTCTTCAACCTGTAAAATTCAAACATTACTGACACTGTAAATACGTATGTTTCAGAACAGGAAGAAAATGAAAATAAATACCAGCTAGAATATTTACAATAAGAGCTGTTTAAATAAAAGGTGTGTTTGATCTTTGGGAATTTCACTGTCTTTGAACTAACACAAGACAAATGCTTATGGAGAGAAGATTATGAATAGTTACTCCTCTTCTTGTGGGTTCTTACATTTGACTGTGCCATCAGCATTCCTGACCACCGAAGATCCTTGCTCCCACATTTGTAACTAGGGTCAATTATTTTCGGTAGTTTTGGACAGAATGAAGAGAAGAGAAGGAAGGCTTTTCAAGAAAAGTTGCTTCAATTAATTTTGAACACATAGTAATGGGCTCTAAAATAATAGCATTTTAACCAGTGAGTTCAATAAAAATTTTCTCAAATACATAAACATTATTTTGCTTGTTTTCTCAAAAGGGAGGTAATTCATTTTAACTGCTTGAAAAATATGATGAATGAACCAATTTGGCTTTTTTATTTACATTTTACCATCAAAAATATTGTATTAAAAATACACCGCAAAGCAGCAGAACACATCTTTAATCAGTGTTTCATCAGTTTTCAGGGCAAAACTCCCTTTAAATGTAAATAAAAAGGAATATGTTATGTTCCATTTGAAAATAAGCTACCCCAAGCTCTGATACACAGATGCTACCATAATTGGTTTTGGAAATTGTTGTAGCATACACCTAAGATTATAAAATAATTATATATGTAGTATACTATTAGGCTAAGAGGTATTCAGGGATATGGATTATTGCTCTTTTCAGGACTGATTTCACCAGCACAATGCAGTCAGCTTTACAATGAGCCAAATGTGTAAGGATGCAAATAAATTTAACAAGAAACTGTGGAAAAATAATGGACTGCTACAAGACAAATGTGATGTAGCAACATACGTTATCTGCTGTAACAGATCTGCGTGAGCACATGCGGAACAGCTGAGGAATCATATACTCCAACGAATTTCACACATTCTGGAGGACACTGGAGGGCTCACCTAACTCTCCCAAGTCTTCATTATCTTTTAAATGTCCATAACAATATTCACTTGCTCACTAAACAAGGTTTGGGAACCTCAGAGAACTCTCTAACAAAATACAATTTCTAAAATTTCAAACACCAGTGAGGGAGTGCCAAGTAGGGACAAAATAAGAAATGCTGCCTCAGTGCAAAGGGCCCGCTTCTTAATGTGGACATGTAGATTTGTGTATTTATGCACATGCATCAATGCAAGTGACAGCTGCCATCAAAAAACTGCAAAGACACCTCATCAAAATTTGAGACTTAATTTCCAAAAATGCTCCTTGAGGACCTGCCCTGAAAATGTGTAACAGGACCATCACACTGTGCTCTTCACAACTCCACCACCATCCATTACTCCTTGTATGTCACCACTTCACCAAAGCTTATTTCAATGTACCGCTCCCTTTATTTCTGCAAGGCATAAGTAAAAACCCTGGGTCCAGAGAAATTCAAAATATGTCATCTTGCACAAGAAATCTTCAAGGCTGCACGTGAATGAAACAAAATAAAATCTTTAAATGAAAAGATCTAGGATTAAGACAGCCTAGCAGAATTAATCACACCTACCAAACCATGTGCTTGAGGTGTTTTCAATATTACATAGATGACATGACGTACAGCTAGTACATACCTATTATGCTGTAGATGGTACAGTAAGAGCTGTCTGCTGTTAGGACTGTGCCTAACAAACACAAGAGTAGTCAGGTTAGTCAGATGGAATCTGTCAGGGATCCAAATCATAAATTAAACAGTGCAATAATAGATAATGAGAACATAATTGTTTTATTACACAGTTGTAAGGTCTATAAAGAAGTAAGATAACGGAGAAATAAATACCTTGTTCCTTTCAAACTCAGTTTTTTAGTAAGCAGCTTGGGTAAGAGTTTTTTTTTTTTTGTTGACATTGGGTACTGATGAAAACCAGAAGTTATGACTTGCAGAATGGTATAAGAATGCTTCTGTATTAACCCTAACGTTTGGCACTTTAGTGCATGTATTAAGGCAACTATGAACTACTACATTACTCATACGTATTTATAAAAGGTTATAGGCCAGCCAAAAGATACCCAGTTTCTCTAATTTACCAAACGTTTAAATCTCTCTACTGGCCAGCACCAGTCTAAAATACTCCTAAGTACCTATTCTACTTTCTGCATCAGGTAATTTTGGTCAAGTTATCAGCCTGAGTACCATTACTGGCATACTAAATCAACTGATGAATTTTTAGCTACATCTACTTTAAACTGAGATACACTCAGTTTGTCAAAGGCTGTGCAGACAGATGATGTTTGTTACATGAACATCTGTAGACAAGAAAATAGCAGCAATGAAGAAAGCAAAGGACAGGATTTCCACAGAAATTTGTACTAATGACAAATTAGTACAAATGACTAAGATTCCCCTTCAGATGGTCTAAAATACAGCCTTTGGTTTTCAAGGGACTAATGTGGTCATTTTACAGTTATTTCCAGGCAAAAGGGAGGTGGCTATCACTGAGGGAAGTAGGTTCAGCCTGAGACTTTTGTGGAGCCATGATGCTGTGGTGAGCTGGGCAGTTGCATGAAACCTTAAAGCTCTTAAAATTCCTCTTCAGACTGTACGAATAATTTAGGTGAACAAATACATGTGTGATGTATCCATTGTGCTCAGACAGATGTATTTTTGCCAGTGTTTGGGTATCTCTGATAGGTATTTTCTACCTTTAAGAAAAGATATAAGTGGATTCTACGAAGGTCTATTTTTAATACTATTTTTAACTCTCTACCTTCAAACATCATTTCATTCCCTCTCTACTTAAGCAGAAACTTATTACTTCTTTTATGTTTAATAATTCCGTACTGTATTTTTGCACTTCTTGAAGGCACCTTGAATGCTTACCAAAAAGGGGAAAAAACCTCAGAGGAAAAAAGATTCCAAGAACTAAGAAAAAAAATCCCTTTCAGCTGAGAAGGGCAAGTGAACGGCAGTTTTTTTTGATAAGCATGTACTTTAAGAAAGTTGGCAGACATCAAACCTCTGTTTTAGTGAGCTAATTAGACAAGAGCAAGAACCATCATCCAGGAGGAGAGGGACTGACCAACATGCACGGCTGCTGCACACAGTGCCAGAGACCAAGCACAAATCATACTGCCCCCTAAGACTTCCGTGAACATCAAACAGAAGAGGTGCCAACATATTCTTTTGTGATTATGGAAATTCTTGGAGCAGCTATCAAAATGCAAGCAAAAGCATTCAATAATTAGTCATATGAGCCTAGAAAAATATGATTCAATGTAAGTAATTGTGTGAAGCTATGTGCCAGGATTGCATTATTTTCTGCAGAAAACCACCATGATTAACAGTAGGAATGGCTAATCCAGCAGCTAAAGAGAAGCAATCTGCAGATGCCAAGCAGAGAGAGGT
Organism: Oreocharis arfaki; assembly: GCA_013398015.1. Taxonomy (NCBI): domain Eukaryota; kingdom Metazoa; phylum Chordata; class Aves; order Passeriformes; family Paramythiidae; genus Oreocharis; species Oreocharis arfaki. The sequence goes on from VZRR01000341.1 coordinate 90,262, forward strand.
CAATACAGCCTTATGGAAGGGTTTAATACTGCCTCTGCAGCATAAGATATATGTGGAGACTAATATATTTACATACAAACAGGATGAATACATGTAAAGATCACATAAGCAAATTTTATTCATTATGCTGCAAATGTCATGCAGGAAATATACCCTCTGATTGATATGCAGAAGGTTTGCCAGGATGGTGACAGCCAAACTAAATTCAAAGTTACAGGAAACATTGTTGTCAGCCTACTGTAAAAATGTACAATTACTTGCTATTCTCTTTTTGCTTAAAGGTGACTAGTACCATTTTTTCCCTAGGCTACTTGCTCACGCTAGCTTATTATCATTACAAAGTATTATAATGGACTAACTTTTCCATATTTTGTTCATATTGGGAAGGACATGTTTCAGACAGTACAGTGACAATGTTTTTGAAACGGCATATATTCCTCCACTAAAAATTACCAGGCAGCTTGTTTAGAAGAAAAAAAATATCTAAATTTCATCCTTGCAAATTCCTCTTTCCTGGTATTTCATTTAAAATAAAGAATTCAGAAAGAAGAAGCGAGCAGTATCTAATTAATATCTCCTAATGCCCAACTGATGTCAAGCATGACTCAAATTTATAACTAAACTATATTTTTACATTGAAAAATTCAATTACATTTACTGACAGACTTTGAAATACCACATTATTTATACTGGCAAACTTTGCAGTCCCTCAGTATATTTATAACATTCTTTCCACAGACCAAAGTGTATATACAATACAGATCACTGCATTCTTCATTTTTCAATCTTTCAAAGTGATATGCACATCTGCTGGAGTAGGATGGAACTGACTTGTTGCCACATATCCAAAAGACCAAATAGAACCAGCAGTTAATTTGCCCTCCCTTTTGATTCTCCAGGCAAAACAAAGTAACCTTGACATTTCTTTTCCTCCTCTCTCTCCCTCCCTCTTTCCCCCTTTCCTTCATTCCCCTTCTCTCCTGCTCTTTTTTCTCGAACACACCCACACACTGCACTATCTGTGCACACATCAACAATTTTGAGCTGTGAAGAGGTTCAATTGCCACCTTAGTGACTCACTTATAATCAAATCATTTACTAGGATAGCTTGAGGACATGACAATGACAGAGAGACATCTGTTAGGTGGATGGGATGGAAAAAAAAGGGAAAAAAACCAGGAGGTTATTCACAGCTGGTACATTAGCCATGCTAGCCACTAGGCCACCACCGTGTCCTAGTCCTACAGCTTCACTCTCCTCCTTTCTTCCTGCTCCCTGCTGTCAGCTGCCAAAAGATATCTGTTCTCACCCTTTGCTGAATGAAAAGGTGCTAATGCATGACTTCAGGATATGTCAGAACATACAGTACTTACAAGCGTTTGGAGATGCAGCCAACCTGACCATGGGGAAAAGAAATGAGTAACTAAAGAGTGATTTTCTTGAAATAGGATGACTAGAAAAATAGTGAGGGGGTTATTCCTTTTTCTAGCTGCAGCAGGCAGAACAGGTTTTTGTTTCCTTGATGCTCATCTGCATTTCTTGTTGAGTACTAAATGCCCTACCAAATGTTCAAAACAGAGTTTGTGGATTGGTTTTTGTTTGGTTTTTTTTTTTTTTTCTTTTTGCTTAAAATTTCAGCACTAACAGAACTTAAAAATACATCCCCAAAGGAAGAAGAAATAATTAGTAGCTAGAATACTGACATAGAAATATAGAGCTTTAAGAACTGTCTTTCTCGTACTTTAAAGAGACATCAAAAGAATACATTGAAGGAGGAGTTTGAATAAATTGTGATTAAAAAAACCCCTTAGCTGTTTGTAAAAGTGCCAGAGATCAACAGATATCCAGAGTACTTCCCAACTGTCTTCCTCACTAGTTACACAAGGTCTGAGTTTTGCAGCCACTAGGCTCAACAAGGCAGAGGGGACTGGGGACAAGTTCAGCATGCCAGAAAGCTATTGAAGGGTTTATTTTCTCAAAGCTGTCTGTCGGTCTAGGTGGAACAGATCTATCACTTGAAAGCTCTGCACTATAAACTTTAAAAAAATCTGCAGTGTGATATTGGTGAGGGTGATTTCTGCAGTCTACATGGTGAAATAGTCACATCCTTGTTCAATTATTTATGTAGCATGGCAACAAAAATAGAACCACAAACCAAATTAAGACTTGTAGTATAAGAATACTGGTTATTTTTTGAGTGACAAAGATTTTTGATAACAGCAGGGAATTCTAATATTAAACCCAGCAGACATAAAGGTCATGCAAATATTTTAAAAGAAATTGCATTGCCATGCATTAACAATCCTCTACAACACACACGCCAGAAAACAGTACACAGACTAAAGCTATTCCAAAGTGACCTGGGCATTCACCAGGCATACCAACCCATCTGATACCTTGCATAGGATCCTAGTCAGAGTCAAACATTTCAAAGCTGTCCCTGTGTAACTTCTGGAATTGGTACTTCTGCAGTTTTCAGTGCATTGTAGCCTTCCTGAAGGAGAAAGGGAACAAGGCAGGGAGAAAGGAAAAGTCTCTTTCCTCACTTGAACAGTAAAAGCAATTGTCTTGAAAATAAAATGTGTTGCATAATTGTTAATGTTAACATTAGATATACTGGCAAACTCTATATGTTAGAATGTTAACATTCTAAAAAGGGTAAATTCTTGTCTGACTTTGGTAGTGGTTCAATATCTGGTTTTATCTTTCTGCAATTCTTAGGAAGACCAGCAAGACATATTTATTTCCTTCAGAAAGATTAAAAACATTTCCTAATTCAACAGATAGTCCAAGCTGCTACACATTCAGTAATCTTGGAGATTTTTTTAAAATCAGAGAGTAAAAATATCCCAAGTATCTAAATCAGTCCCAGACTCAGGTGGACACAGGTCCCACTTGGTCTACCATGTGTTGTGCCATACTTATTTTCATGTTTCAACTGTGCCTGAAATTCCTGTTCATTTTCCGAGTTAATCTGCACGGCCAAATTATGAGCAATGCAGTCTCAATGCACACACACACACACGCACTCCTTTTGTTTACCTGATAATGTCACCCTGCTTCTCCAGCAGCAATTGTCTCTCTTTGAATGAATAGGACTCAGGTTTTTACCCAAATTTCCTGGACTTTGCTTGTCAGGTACTATTTCAATAATGTACACTGTGATTTAGAAGGGCAGATTTTTCTTTACCGAGAACTTGCTTTTGGAAAAGGATATCGAAAGAACATTAGAAAATGGATTTAACAAAAAGGACCAAAACTATTAATTTTTGAGTCTTTAATAATACAAATAATATTTCCTATTAAACATATGCAATGAAAGCTGGAATGAATCTGAACCAATACGGAGGTTTTCAGAAAGATTGATTCTGACATTGTTGGTCTAATAAAAGGAATATTTTTTGTCAAGACAGGCTTACTGCCTATCTCCATATATGTACTTTAAAGTTTTGCAAGAAAACACTCCAGTGTCAACAGAAAAAGTATTTACTTATGACAGAATAAGAGAATCACAGAATCAATTAGATTGGAAAAGACCTCTGAGATCATCAAGTCCAAGCTATGACCAAACACCACCTTGTCAACTAAGCCATGGCACTGAGTGCCAGGTTCAGTCTTTCCTTAAACGCCTCCAGGGATTGAGACTCCACCACTTCCCTAGGCAGCCTCCATTGTCTAATCACAGCTTCCTGTGAAGAAATTAATCCTCTTGTCCTGTCACTGGTTGCCTGGGGAAGAGGCTACACCTGGCTACACCCTCCTTTCAGGGAGTTGTAGAGTGTGATAAGGTCTCCCCTGAGTATCCTCCTCTGCAGGCTAAACAATCCCAATTTCCTCAGCCCTTCTTCACAGTACGTGTGCTCTAGCCCCACCACCAGCTTTGTAGTAGGATCTGACTTCCCTAAACCCATGCTCTCTGTGTCTCATCCCTTGGCTGCCCTGTATGTGCCATGGGCTCATGCACAAGATGATCTGCTCCATAACCTTGCTGGTGCTGAGGTTGGGCTGAGAGGCCTGCAGTTCCCTGGATCCTCCTTCTGGCCTTTCTCATAGGCAGGCATCACACTGGCCAACCTTTAGTCATCTGAGACCTCCCTGTTTAGCAAGGACTGATGATAAATCACAGAATTGCAGAATAAGATGGGCTGGAAGGGACCCAAAAAGATCATTGAGTCCAGCTCCTGGCCCTGCACAGCACCATGGCCAAGAATAATACTTTTTGCCCAAGTGTATTGTCCAAATGCGTCTTGAACTCTGTCAGGCTTGGTGCGGTGACCACTTCCCTGGGAAACCTGTTCACATCTCGGTGAAAAATGTTTTTCTAATATCCATCCTAACCCCCCCCCACCAAGCACAACTTCAGGCCATTCATACAAGTCCTGTTGCTGGTCCCCACCAAGAAAACATCAGTATCTGCCCCTCCTCTTCCCCCCATGAGGAAGTTGTAGACTGCAATGAGGTCTCCCCTCAGCCTCCTTCTCTCCAGACTGAACAGACCAAATGACTTCAGCCACTGCCCATACGGCTTCTCCTCAAGGGCCTTCGACATCCTCATGGCCCTCCTTTGGATGCTCTCTAAAAGCTGATTGTCTTTCCCATGTTGTGATGCCCAAAACTGCCCCGAGGACTCAAGGTGAGGCCACCCCAGTGCAGAGCAGAGCGGGACAATCCCCTCCCTTGCCTGGCTGGTGATGCTGGGCCTGATGCTCCCCAGGACACTCTTGGCCCTCCTGGCTGCCAGAGCACTGCTGACTCACATTCAACTTGCCACTGTCCAGGACCTCCAGGTCCCTTTCCACGGCTCTGCTTTCCAGCATCTCATTCCCCAGTCTGTCACTCCATCCAAGGTTGCCCCATCCCAGGTGCAGAATCAGCACTTTCCCCTGTTGAACTTCATACTGTTGGTGATTGCCCATTCCTGTGATTTGCTGAGGTTTCTCTGCAGGGCCTCTCTGCCTTCGAGGGAGTCAACAGCTTCTCCCAGATTTGTATCATCTGTGAACTTGCTTAGTACCCCTTCCAGTCCTGCATCCAGGCCATTTATGAAGAGGTTGAAAAACACAGGGCCAAGGATGGAGCCCTGTGGAACCCCACTGGTGACAGGTCCCCATTCACCATAACCCTTCATGCCTGACCCGTGAGCCAGTTGCTCACCCATCCCATGATGTGTTTATCCAGCTGTGGGCTGCACATTTTATCTATAAGGGTACAACGAGAGACAGCATCAAAAGCTTTACTGAAACCCAAAAAGATTACATCCACTGGCTTCCCTAGATCAGCTGGGTGGGTTACCTTGTCAAAAAATGAAATCAGGTTTCATAAGCAGGACTTCTTTCTCATGAAGCCGTGCTGGCTGTGACCAATGACTGGGCATCTTTCTGAGTTAGCTCCCTTAGGACCCATTCCATAAAACTGTCATCCAAGTTTTTCAGGAATTTTCTGGCCCGAGTTGTACCAGTTGTGTGATGCTTCCAGTTAATTTAAGTTGAACACGCCTATAAGGCCAAGGCCAATTAGTGAGCCCTTCAACCAGCTCCCTCAACACCCTAGGACCCATAAACTCATAGACCTGTGAGCATCTAAGTGGTACAGCATGTCACTACTTCCTCCTGGATTAAAATTATTCTTCTTTGTCCTGTCTACCACCTCCAGAGGCTGGTTGTCCTGAGGATGACTGGATTTACTGCTGAGGACAGAGGTAAAGAAGGTGTTAAGTATCTCAGACTTTTCCCCATCTTGGTGGACTATATTCTCCCCCATGTCCATTAAAGAATGGAGGTGTTTTTCCCCCTCATTTTGGTTTATTCATGTATTTATAAAACCACTTTATTATCCTTTAGAGAAGCAGACAGTTTAAGTTCTCTAACCGAGCTTTTGCATTTCTAATTTTCTTTCCACATGACCTAACAACATCCTTAAACACTTCCAGAGTTTCCCACTGCCTTTTCCAAAGATGATACACTCTCTTTTTTCTCCCTGAGTTCCTGGGAAAGCTCTCTGTTCAGCCAGGCCAGTCTTTCTCCCCACTGGCTTCTCTTTTGGCTGATAGGGATGGCGTGCTCCTGTGCCTTCAAGATTTATTTCTTAAAGTATGTCCACCTTCCTGGACCACTTTGTTTCTAAGGGCTGTTTCCCAGGGAACTTTCTAAATCAGTCGCATGAATAGGCCAAAGTCCGTCCTCTGGAAATACAGGACAGAAGTTTTGTTGAGGCCCCTCCTCACTTCAGCAAGGATTGAAAGCTCTATCATTTCATGGTCACTGTGCCCAAGATGGGCATTCTGACCACCACATCTCCCACCAGCTCCTCTCTGTTTGCAAACACCAGGTCTAGCAAAGCCCCTGGTAGGCCCTGGGAGGCTCCCATACCAACTGTGACAGGAAGCTGTCTTCCATATTCTCCAAGAACTGCCTAGACTGCCTCTTTTCTATTGTGTGAGTCTGATTAAAGTCTCCCACAAGAGAATAGATGAGTGATACTTCATAAATATAGGACAATGTTAGAGCTGACACACTCCAAGATGTCAACTTCCAGGAGTCTTTCACAATTCTCTCTTTTAGAGATAACTATGAGATACTGGGCTTCAAAGAGCCAAACCTTTAAAATGATATTTTTCTGCATGTCCAGCGAAGACATCTTAATATAGACAGTATGATGCAAAACATGCCTAGAAGTGGAAGAAATAAATCTGCATGCCAAGTACAATACCAAAACTCTGTTTTATGTGCAACTGAGAGTTGAAGCTGAGTTTTGCTGCAATTTCAGTTAGCTTTATATACATATATATTAAAAATATATGTATATACATATATATATCCACACACATATGTATATATACCCATATATATATACACACACACACACATATGTGTATATTTATATGTATAGGTATATGTATATGAATATTTCAAAGTTAGCTCTAGGTGTGTTGAAGTAGTAGAAGAAATTAAATTGCTGAACTGCCTGGTTTGGCACAGACATCCTCAAACCAAGCATTGCTCTATCTGTGTTTGCAGTTTCATTGCACCTTCTAAATGTAAAATGCACAGTAGATTTAAGCTTTTAAATACGTATACTGGTTGTTCTGGAAGCCTCAGAAATTAGCCAATGATATCAAATCCTGCTTGCTGCATTTACTGAAGACTCCCACTGTGAACATGGGTACATTAAGCAGGATTCAGCCTTTCTAATCAGTGCATGTTAACATGAAGGACTAATATTGAAGCAATGAGAATTAGATTTAATTTGTATTGGTCTTTTGCATGCTTGATGACTTCTCTGCTTGTTTTATTATGAGATCTACAAAGATCACTGTAATCTCATGGTTAACTGGCTTCAAGTGGGCAATGTGAGGGTAAACCCAAAACCCAGCAATCAGAAGAAGTAATTTTATCTCACAGCCACAGATTTTCCTCTAGAGCTTTCTGTTTATTAAATTATACAGGGTCAATAAGAATGTCATCCAGATGCCTAGTTTCCAATCCCAACACTGGCCTAGTACTATATTCTGTCTCTGCAATGCTAGCCTTGCCCACTGACTGCCTAAAAAAATAATAATCCATCTTTATTTTATTTTCTTCTGTTAAGGAGAATGTTATCTCTCTACAGGAGTTTCCCATGTTATCCAGAGAAGGAGGAAGATAGTGGAAAGCTAAACAGGCCAAGGGTTCAGCAATCAAGGTTCAGATGATACACTCTGAAGTGACATTTGGAACCATAACACTCTGAGCTCCAGGTCACCACAGGATTAAGGGACGGAATAGGAAGTACCTCATAGCATGCAACTCATTTGGAGCAATTTCACTACTCTTTACAATAATTTCTGCAACATACTAGAAATGAATCCTCTGAGAATGAATTTTGAGGAAAAATGATCCAGTGCACCTGATTTTGCCCAACTAATTGTACATTCATTCCATTATGCACTGATTAAAGTCCCTGTAGAAGAAGTTCATGTGAATTTCATGGATGACCAGCATGCAAGTTTTTCTATTTGAAAGTATTTGAGAGAATTTCAGCAGTAGTAAAGATATTCTGCATATAAACAAAACAAATTTATAATCACCAAGTACAGCAGTCAATATCTTTTACCATATTATTTTGTCTAGATCACTCACAACTCTTTTCTCTGAAGAAAGTTTGTACAGAAAGTCAATTTTCAACTCATATCAACGGCACAGAAGATCTAGACCAGAAAGTCCTTCCCACAGTAATGAGGTTTGTACAAGAGAAAATTCAGTTCAAAATGAATAAAACAAATGAAAAAGGTGGATGAAAGCATTCTGAGCACAAATAATTAACGCTAGGAAGCCAAGGAACTTTTAGACTGAAATGGGAGATAGCCAATGCATTTAGCCTCTTGCAAGATAATTATTCCTGTAAAAACTGTAGATTGGACTCCTGGATTTTTGGCTATGAAAAATCTCATACTGCAAAATTTTTAGATATACTTAATCCTACCACCCAGAAAACAAAACTCAGTGCTTGAGATGGACAGATATCTGTACTAGAAATTTAGAAGTCTGTCTCTAAATAAGATCGGAATTCTGAGTAAAGGACAATACCTTGAAAGCTCTTGAAAGGCAAAACTGATGTTTCCCACTAAGCTACACGAGAAGCCCTATTTCCTGCTAACATTTCAACCTTAGTCAATGCTACATCTTCACACAAAGAGGACAAATACATATAACACAATATTTTTCTAACCAAAGAAGCAATGTGGCTGTTCTTATTCATTAAATGGAAAAAAAAAAAGGCATAGAAATGTTTTTTTTTCCCTTATGAATGTTTTCACCTGTCTATACTGCACACTCTGTATCTGAAATGAAACATGTATTCTCCTTTGGCTGAATAACAGCTTTGCAACTGGAACCTAATTAACAATTTTGCTACTGACATTTTGAGGAGAAACATTTCATTAAATATCTCTGTCTCTAAGTAGACCTAAAATCCAGATTGTGGAGTATAACTGAACAGGATTTATTATTGCCATTCTAGGAAAATAGGAAAAAATAAAATTCCCATCCTTAAATCACCCAAAAAGTAAACCTGATAGAATTTATTTAAAAGAAATTGAATGCATGATAGTAGTTTGAGTGAATTCAAGGATATAATTTTTTAGGATTGAGTTTGTAAAATCAGCTTTGATTTTTTATCCCTTTTATGAGAGCTATTGACTGCTTTCAAGTGGAAACCTGTATTTTTCTTCTATAAAATCCTGTACGGGGTAGTTTAACAGTTTCAAAACTGTTTTTGAAATATTAAACAAAACACTAAGAAAATGGTTTCAAAATATTGAAAAATCTGTTAGAAGATTTCACTTTTAATTGTTGGTTGAATGAACTGAAAATTTTGTTGTTGTTGTTGATGCCAAGTAATATTCTTTATTCCTTTTTATTCCTCCATTTCTTGCTAGATCATGCTACAGCTGCCCCTTCCTATATTAGTTAAATCTGTTCCTTTTGCATACAAATGAAAACTGTTTGCCATTCATCTTTGTGTAGAAAGTGGTGAAAAGAAGATAGAAATACAAATTCACAAGGTTTATGTAGCTTTCCTAGTCAACAAATATGCTATCTCCTAGTGGAAGAATGACCAGTTGTAAAGAAAGCAAAGAAAGTACACCACATTTTATTATGGCTTGAGGGTGTGATAATTAATTTGGAACCCCAAAATTTGTGCAATTCTTCAAAAAAATACCAATCATTCCAGTCATGGATATTAAGCTCTTAATTAGGTGAGATCGTTGTCAACAGGATTTAAATCAGTAAAGTGGCTTTAGAATGCAATAAAAGGAGACATTTCTTCCCCTTGCTTCCCCTTCACTTCTTTCTTCTACTACTCTTGATCTTTACTTATTCTCTTTGCTCTCACAGTCAACCTGATTTCTTTATATATGCAACCTTCAGGTTAAATGAGAACGAGACTAATTAATTGCCATGCTTGATTTTCGATCTTTAGTGTCTTCCAGTGAAATATGATAACTGGCATTGATATATGGTTTGCTGACTCTATTAACCACCTTTCTAATTCACTGTATCTTTTTATATTAATTATGCCTCTAGCCTAATATTTTATTCATGTTTGAAGCCTTTTTGCATTACTGCTTGTTTTCAATAATAATAATAGAAAAAATTTGGGTAAACTTTTTCATCATCTCTGGGATAAACAAACAGGTCTGACCTCTTGAACAACTCCTATTTACAGACAGAAGGTACTGAAAAACAGAGTCCTTCCACTCTGTTCCAAGTAAAGATAGGAGCATATGCATGACAAAAATGCACAGTATCCTTATAATTCAAGAATAAGGTTGATTTGATTCCTACAGAATATTGGCAATATCAGAGGAAAGTGCTAAATAAGAGTAATTGCTAATTTTTCTGCCCTTTCATGCTAGTCTTGATCATAGGTAAAAATTCTTTTGACAGATTAAAAAATGAAAAAGAAATCCATAGTTTATAACTTATCACCACAGTAAAGCCTATCCATGCCATTAGGTGCAAAACCACCCTCAAGGTTTACAGAACCGTGTTTGCAGGATGCCTGCAAGCCTTTATCAAGAGGCACAATAGCATGAGTTACCTCCAAGTATTCCATTTGGTAATTGTTCTGGGTTTTTATGTGTTTGTTTGTTGCTTTTTTTCCTTCTTATCAATGTTTTTGATAATGGACAGGAATGAATCCCAATAGCAGCCAAGAGCCGCACGGCATTCTTTACTCATACAGTTAAAGTAACTACCCCTGCTTGATCTTGTGTGAGAAACAGTGAAAGAATCCCTGTTCTTGTGAGCTTGCACAAATAGCAGACATTTGGTATGACATTACATTTTTGGTAATACAAAGGAAACTGACTGGTTGCAGTGTTTTGCACATTTCAAGAAAAAGTATTTGCTGTTTAGTGAATTTAGATGACCTTCACTCTGCTTTTTTACAAGGATTGTGAGGGCACAGTCTTTATTTGAGCATACATATTGAGAAAGGAACAAACTCCACCCACACTTAAAATAATTATTCTCTAGCTGCTTAATAAGAGCAGATGGAGAGATATATTAGGTATTCCACATTTGGTTAAAGCTTATGAGGACTTGCACCTTTTAGATAACAAGATCAATAGACGGCAAAATATAAATTTGTAGGGAACATGACTCTTTGATTCTGGTGTTTCTAAAACCAGTTATCCAACTGGTAGCAAAATATTCCTGAAAACCCACTGCAGTTACCTCTGGAAACAGTTTTCTCTGAAGAGCACGCAACCTAGATAATTTGAAAAGTGTCTGAGAAGACGTAGATTTTGAAAATGACAATGCCGAGATGTAGGTGACAGTTACTTTTCCAACTGCCATTTGTTTCCATAGACTGCAGACATGAGGTGGAGGAAAGGTTTAGTTTGACAGGAGAGAAGGAAAATATTTGCCTTCACAAATGCCTACTTTGCATCCTCACACCTAAAGAAGGATTGAATGAATCCAACAGAGAAGAAATAATACCAAGATACACTACTTTGCAGTAATGCCGTACAAACTACCTCTTGTTAGCTACTACTTCCTAGTCAAGACTATAAACCAAAAAGAAGCATGGCTTCCTCCCTACAACCCTGAACTCTTGCACTCAAATATAAAAATCCCAGCTAAATCCTGTCTGCACTCTATCTCCTTCCCCTCTCTTTGGATGTGGCTGTTCTGCTTTGCGAAACATTATAAACATAACACTCAAACTTTCCTGGCAGCATTTGTTATTTTGAGTTAGAACTGAGTTAGAACAAATAAAGGGAGTTTTCTATTATTTTCAGATGAAAGAAGGTTTATATGTGTGAGCTAATACTGATTGCCTGAATGCAGATGCAGTGTTATATTTGACTGGTAATTAAAGTCAAGTACCCTCAAGTTTAGGCAAAACCCAAACAGCTAATTACGGGTTTTATACTATAAAACCATTGTAGTATCAAAACACCCCTCAGGGAAAATGTAAGTTGACAGGGATTTTTTTCTCCCCCAAAAATCTGTAGTAAATTCTCTCAGTTTTGTGGAAATGTGATTAGAAAGAAGAAACACAAAGACAGCCCTCGCTTGATTCTGTCTGCTCTCCGTGGCAGGGGAGGATTGGAATTAGATGTTCCTCAAGGTTCCTTCCTACCCAAACCATTCGGTGGATCTATGATTTGATGAAATACAAATATTCAATGACCCTCTAGGATGCAAATTGTCTCTAAGGCGAGGCTGGGCACAAAAGTAAAACAAGTTTGTCAACTGTTCCTTGCTTTGAAGTCCTTGTATGACCTTGAAGTCTAACCTTGGCTACATTCTTTAGTCAGTTTGTGTTACTGGACTGCAACAGGCTTTATTGGTAATCCTACAGTTTACCTGGACCATCCTCTTATTTTGTAGCATAATTCCCAAGAAAATGCAAGAAGTAGTTGCACAAGAGCTAAGTTTCAAAATCAGATTTATTGTAAGGAAAAATAGAAAAAGGAACAGCCCATATAATCTTACTATTTCTTTACACGTCCAGGACACCTGAATGACAGATGCCAATAAATGAAACCTCCTTTACTGTCCAGTAGTACAGATTCAATTCAAAACTTGATTTGTACGGAGAAGAACTTCTAAAAATTTAATTGTGAAATGATATTTTCTAAAAATCCTGATTCTCTATGAAAGCTAAAGCTTTGAGTCTTAGAACAACCCAAAAAGCTCCACCTCAAACCCAAGAGTTTTTAGTAAACTGCTGTAGGTAAGCATTCAACATATTTTGTGAATGGAGATGATATTGTTTATTCTTAAAAACCAGTAAGCAAATGAAGGCAAAATATTTGTTTTAAAAATATATCCCTATGTTTTGTTGGTTTAAAGTGCTTTGGATTTTCCTCTTATTCAGAACTTCTAGATAGCATTTTGTGGCCTGATACTAAACCTGAAATTAGGAAGTTTTCACACTTTTTCTTCTGATGTTATCGTTCTTTATATGCGTTACCAAATTGCTTAATTAAAATACACTCCGCCTCCCTCAATATAAAATAAATTTTCCTATGGGTGCTTTGTAAGTGGAAGTATAAGTGAATTAGCATGTTCAAAAATAAACCTTTCACAAAGCACTGCATTTTCTCCTTAGCATTATGAATACTTCAGCAGCAGTCATTGTTTCTAGCCATGAAGGAATTTGTCCAGATTCCCTACCATGAACTCTATTGGGACTTGATGGAACATAATTCTAAAGGAATGCAAAGGGATATATGTTTTGCTGATAGAAAATAGAGAAATAGTGTGCATTGTCTTTGAAGGTGTAATTTCTAATGAGTCAAAATGCTATAAAATACGTTTCATAAGATTATACGGCATATACTAATAATTTATGATGATAAGTTAAAACATGTCATGATGTGTGTAAAGCAATGAATGACAGACCAAGAAAAACAAAACTAATTTTGTGAGGATTTAAGGTTTCCCCAAGTGAAGAGAAGCAACAGAAAAATCGTCTACTGTGCTTCCACCCATTTCTTTGTTTGTAGGATATCTTTAATAACCACCTGTATAAAGCACTCAGGGGTCTTGAAAGAAAGATGAATTGTCATTTCAAGGAACATGATTATCACCAACCATTAGGAGTTGTTAAATCTTTAATATGTCTTGGCTGATCATTTTGCATCAACATGATTCAAAATATCTGGGGCAATAGGTGGGTCTTTTAGAGACATTTGATCAATGTTAGATATGCAGCAAGCTTTACTGAATCTGGTGTGGAAGTAATCACTTACAAACACTTGGTGTTGAAATGAATTACCAGATATCATTCTCCATTAACCTAACAGTTAAATTTGGACAAAAATATACATAAAAATGAAATAAAACAATTAGGTAACACTTTAAGTGGTTCATTATTATTAATTCATTTAGTATTCATTGTAACTGTGCTGGTCATAATGAATTCATTTGATATTAATGTGGATGTTCTGCAGCAATTTCATTGTAATGCAGTTTTAATTCACGTGCCATTAAAATAAAGCATTGTCAAAATTTTATTTATTATCCTAACTGCATAATTTCTTATTTTCAGAACCAGGAATCACTGGGTTTGTTTCCTCCATTAACTTCATATTTTCTTCAAGAGATCCTTGTCCTAAGCAGATTAATTTCTTTTCCACTGTTAACTATACTTGTTCGACACCTTAAAGCAACAGATACACATAGCTTTGCTACCTCATTTAAAGATTTTAGCCTATGTGTTGTCACAATCTTGAAAAAGTCTGGGAGGACACAGTTAAACACAAACTAGTTATATAGCTCAAGTAAAAAACCCATGAACTTGTGATGGCATATTAATTAGTGTTTAATGGTAACTACAAGTGGCTATATAAGCAATATTGTAAGCAACACAAAAAATATTAGAGCTGTATCATTATTTAAAATGCAATGGAGTCAGAACTCCTGTATATTTTAGTTTCCAAAAAAATGAAAATGTACTTGTTTCCAGTTGAAACAGAGAACACACAAAATACTGTAAGGGTTGAGCAAGAAATTTTTGGATGGAATACTAATCAGAAATATGTTTTGCTTCCCATGCAATCCCCCTAAAAGATGCAAAATAATATTTGACACTTTTGAAATGGGGGACTAGATTTTTGGTCACCATCTGCCAGCTGGGGCCAAATAAAAGAAGGGTCTTTAGTTCTTTCCATACCCATCAGCTTTAATTTTAAGTTAACCTACCATTTGAAACAAAGAAATAATTTTTTTTCTGAAAACTTGCTGCTTTTTTCCTCTGATTGAAGAGTAAGTGAACCATTTTTTAAAATTGTAGTGATTTGTGTAATCACTGAAGTGGGAGAATTAAAGAGGAATGCAAAATTCTTACAACTGTAAATGTGCTGAGACAGATGTCACGTAGCCTTAGGGACAATACTTACCTTCTAGTTCTTTGGATAGCAAAAAGGTTAAAGAAAAAATATAGTCAATTTGGGGGGAGGGGGGTGGGGAGAAAGAGTGAGCAAGGGGGAGAGAACAAAGTTAGACTGTTTTGAATGCTTTAAAGTAATATGCTTTTGATGGGAACTTTGGGTGGTCTCAGACTCTAACATGCAACATCTTTATTTCAAAAGCACCTCAAAATGAATTTTGGGGTACTCTAAAGCAACAAAAAGAGTGGTTTCAGCATTTAATTCAATTTTTCATCATTAAAAATAGTTCTGATTTTCCTGTTATCATCAGTCAGACAATTACTATAAAATAATTGCTTTCCTTACATTTTTTTATTGTAGTTCTCTACACAAAGTCTCCTTTTGTTATTGATCAGAAAAAGAAATATTAAATCCCAAAGGAAGAAAGGGATCATTCAAAGCATACAGAAAATATTTGTAGTTGATCTGGTCTATAAGGGCAAGATCAATAAGGTGGAAACTGAAGATGCAGCCTTTCTGGTCTCAAAGCCTGACTGCTCTTTGTTGGCCCAATAAAAGGTATTGCTTTAATCTACTGTATTCTGTCTACCAAAGAAAAACTAAAAGTTCAAGGTTTAAACACATTTTTTCAGTTCTTCATGTGTTCTATCACTACATAAGTAAGTGTACATACACATGTTTTTTCTTTGAGTATCTTCTCTGTGATACACAATTTTTAAGATGGTTGCAAATTAACTATTTCCTTTTTTTCGTTGCTCAATCATAGGTACTTACTATTTAATATTTTCCTTCCACTCAGAAGCAGCCTAACAGTTATGGTATACAAATCTGTAGGCTGAAATCCTGGACAATGTGGACTGTCAATTCATGGATGGTAGTTAAATATGTCTAGAACCTTTGTGAGGTTCATTCCCTTGCTATGCTCACATAATCTGTGCTAATATTTTAGAATCCTAAACTAACAACAAAGCTCAGCTTGCAACAGCAAAAAATTTACCAAAATTGTTGGAAGAGTTCTGTATAAGCAGAAATTTCCAGACACATTGAAGTGGAAAGAGATGTGGAATTGTCCATTGTATACATCCATGAAAATTTAGAGATGGACAAGAACCTGGAAGCCACCTTGTCCTAAGAGAAAATCCAAAACTTTCTCATGACAGACAGGACATGCTGAATTTGTTTAGTGTTTGAGGTGAGGGGGATGCAAAATTGCTGGTTAAGTGCTTTTGTGCTTAGGAGCACTTACCAAGTCTGAAGGGGTGTTTCTAGATGCTCTTGAACTTGAAGGGCAACACTTCCTTGAAAAAGTCACACACAACAGTGCTTCAAGTATTTGGAAGATTCTTTCCATCCCTTCTGTGAAGGCAGACAAAATGCTGAAAGCAGGTGATAGATAAAGAAGAGGTAGCATGACTCTAGCCTACTGTGAATGGAGTAACCGACATAGAGAGTGTGGAATAAATGGATGTGTCTTTTTCTCCAAAGTACCTCTGGTCTTGTTGAATATTTAGTGCATAAACAGACTGATATGCAGCAAACAGAACATTTACTCAGTCTTGAAAACCTCAATTCAAAGTGCTGTGAACAGTGCCTTAATTATGGATCATGTACAAAGGTATCAGCTCTAATAACCTCGATTGACTTTCTTCTATAAAGAATACTAATACTGAAAATAATAGCCGCTTTTTCACTCCTCACATTTTGCTCTATGTTACTGCCTACACAAAGATGAACATATGATGGAGTTAATTCACACTTACTTCTACAAGTTTCTACTACTGCTCTACAGGATTCCAGTATCAGGTTTCCTGGACTACAAAATACTTTTAATACCATTGTTTGTTTGGTTATGTCCACATTTTTTCTAAGAAGAATCTGGCGGCATCATGGAAAGTCTGGGTAAATATTTTGGTATTTTAAGAGATACACATCTTTAGTGCAAATACAATCAAATATGTGTTAAACTTCATCTGTCACAATGCATTAGGCTCATTATTCTTTGTGGCAAAAGGTATGTGTCCTGGTTCCAGTCTGGACCAGGTTAATTTTTTGCAGCAGCTAGAAGAGGGCATGGCTAGGGCCCACTTGTTATTGTATACTATCTTATGTCTTTTTGCAGGGTGGGAGGAAGGGACTCTCAATTCCAAGGAGACGGAGTTCCTTCTGGTTGAGGAAACGTGGCAGAGGAGTCATCAGGTATTGTTTTATTTATTTTAGTGGGCTTTCTGTGTAAATTCTTTTCTTTTCTTATAGCTTTTGTTACTACTATTCTTGCTGTTAGTGTTTGTTTTTCTTATCTCATTGCTGTTTCCAGTAAATTGTTCTTGTCTCAACTTGTGATCTTTGTCTTTTGTGCCTCCAGGTGGAGTGGGAGTGGGAAAAGGGCAGGTGGTTTTAGTGGCAGTACTAAATTGGAGAACACCATTCCAATACCATGACAGCGAGATACAGTATAAATTTCTCATATCATCAAGATCTTGAGGTTAGCTGAGCCCCAGGGTTTAATTTAAAGTATGAGCTGCAAAATGAGCTTCTTAACAGATTGAATCACCAATTTAAAGAAATAACCTTTTCTAGAAACAGACCAATTATCCTTGGGTGCTGAGTAGTCTACTCTTGGCAAGTGCATGTAAGCACGTAAAAGGAGAAAAGAAAGGACGTCTGCTTAAGTTTATATCAATGATTCCTTGTGGGCCTACTATTTTTAACTTTTTTTTTGGGGGCATAAATAGAAAGTCTAGTCATTAAAATAAAGTTCACCAAATGGAAAAACTACTGCTATTTCAACATCTATCTTCAGATAAGGTACACATTACTTAATCTACAAAAGAAAAAAACACAAAGGAACTTTTTAACCTTATTTCTGCAAGGACTTCTGAAATATTTTGCAAAAAAAATCTTACATGAAAATTCACCACAAATCGATTATAACCAGTTACTTTAATACAGTCTTAAACACTCGATACATACAAAATCAGTTTTACAACCATGCATGCAAAAATGCAGAGTTGAATGCTTCAGTTGCACATGCAGTTACTGTAGTTATCATATAGTTCAGGAAGTTCTACTATAATCAGAAGTTCATGCACATGGCTAGCTACTCAAATACCCAGACCCATAATCTGGTACACAAACAGTAACTAACCACTTTAAAATCAGTCTACAAAGTGCTTGTGCAAAAGTGATCTTGAAACTACAAGACCAGGATCCTTGATACAAGCCCAAACTAAAAAGCTATAACAGTTTGATGAAAAATGTAAGGAAACTTGAAAAACATAAAGGAAAATTGTCTTTACAAGAAACTCCAACTTAAGATCAAACCTATATTGATGAGAAAACTCATACCAGCTTGCATGGTGATTGGCTGAAAAAGAGGAGGGTGTAGAGGAAGAGGAGATCCACCAGCTGCTCAGAAGTTTAAAAGAAAATGCTAAGCTGACAACTAATCTCCAATTGAAAAACAAAATATAAAAAACCTAAACAATAAAGGAAGCTGCAGATACTATAAGTATATGAAGGTAGGAAAGAAATATATACAATATGTACTGGGGGTCAATTTGTGTCTATTTATTCCCAAGTAGTGCTATATTACTTCCAAATCAATATACTGCCAAAAAGACAGCCAATGTACGGATTGCAAGACAGGAGAAATGTGAACTAGGAGACTTGTTATTATAGTTACGATGGCAGCACTCAGATGACAAGCATCTGCAGAAGACTTAGCCAACATTCTAGCATGTCTGGTACTAAAAGATTAAAGTGGTCAATTTTGTGAGTGGTGAAGGCATGGAGAAGTGCAATAGTGACAGTCTGTGAAGAAAGGCCTTTTATATCATGATATGTTAAAGATATTGAAATTACATTCTATCCATATATTCAAATATCAAGTTCACCAGATAACCTGCTTTCTATAACATCTCCTACTTTCTTTCGTATAAGAGGATGAAAGTTTCTGCAACTGAATAGAAAGTTTAGTATGAAGTTAAAAGATGTTTTCTTTAGTTGCAATGAATAGCATTTATTTTTTATAAGGGAATGGTTGCAGTCAGATGCTGGCTATCCTTATGACAGATTATTGGAAAGTATCTGGATAAAAGTGGCATAGAATTATGAGAATTTACAGAATTTTCAGAAAATGTTGATAGAGGTACACTAAAGTAAATGCCAATGAGAAATGAAAGAATGCTGACTTCATGAGACCCAAATGGAATTTTACTCATTGGCTAATAAGGAATTTAAAAATTATGTATAATAGGTCTCATAATGATTCTATAATAAGATCTAGTTTGATTGGGAGTACAGAAATTTTTGAAATAAGCACCAAACACCAGAAGAAAAATATTCTATAGAATTATTGTCAGGAGAGTCACAATGAGGTTTTTTTTTGGGGGGACACTTTCTTTTCACCTCTACTAAAGAAAGAAAGTTGAAATAAATAAAAGCCAACAGGAACAGAATAAGGATGACACGTGGATCAGAACTGAACCATCTCAGGTCCATCTTTTTGAGGATGGGGCAAAAGACTTTTATGCTATGCCAATTCTTGAAAGCTGCTGCTTTGCATAAAAATAGGCAAGGACACAGAAAGATATTCTAGATTTGCTGTAGGAACAGACAAGCCTTACAGTCTTACTGTACCACAGCAGCCTACTATAGCATTTACATGTGAGGAAAATACCTTGGTTCTCCTTACTACATCTTGTACCGTCATTTTATTCAACTTACCATGAGACACATACAAGGATGATTTTATAAACATATAGAAACACAGAAATAAGGTTAATTAGAGGACTAATATTTGTTTAATGGTTACTCCACAGGAAGATGAAAGTGGGGTAAGTGTCCAAAGAGACATAAGTGCCGATAAATCTAGAATTAAATCAATTTTGAAAATAATCACTCTAAGATTTTTTTCTTATGGGACTGATTTTGGAATGGTAATTTAGCTGAAATCCCAGATTGAATATGAAGCGCAATGTTTGACCATTGTTTTAAGAAAAAACCACCTCCAATACCTTACAGGCATCTGCATACATCTATTATCATCAAATTATAGTAAAAAGGGTGGGGATTGTAGGCTATGCATACAGGTGAAAAGGTGACAGTGTAAACACTGTAATATTATTCAAGCACAGTTTTAGAATATTTTAACTGTAATATTTATTCATGATCTTCTCAGGAATATATAAGAAAGGAAGGAAAACCCAGAAATAAGTATTTTTTTTTGTTGTTCAAAATTAGGACCTCTGTGGTGATAATAAAAGTGAGAATGAGAAAAGCCAAGCAGAGCAATAAACTTCGTGTGGTCCTTTCATGTGTAAATGAAGTATGAAAAAGAGGAGAGAGAGATGAAAAAATTGCAGAAAGTGAACTGCAAAGTATATTCTGATACATTAGTTAAGTCTCATTTGAGGGGTCCAAAGACTTATTTTTAAATTCTAAGCCAGGACAGTTCAGGATGTCCAATACCTTTGCATACTAAACGAAAAAAAAAAAATCTAGTAGCCAGATGTAAACGGTAATGAAACACTGGAACCTTCTAGAAATTAAGTACATAAAGGGTATATTAAAATGGAAAATATGATAAGTGTTTCACTAATTATGATAAAAACTTTGAGTACTAATCTGTTAAATATAGTGTCCTGTGCCTTTGAAGAAACTTGGGACAACAATCCAGCACTTGATTAGTTACAGCAGCGCACTGTCTTCCCAACAGATATTTTAGAATGAACTCTCTTGACATCTGTATGTATAGTTATTCAAATATCAGCAAGTATAGAGGCTTCTAAATTTTCCAGCTGATCCACATGAATTGATATCCTACTCTCTTTATTGATACAAGCTGTGATTACAGCTCCGAGGAGATAATTCTCCTAAAATGTTAGGTATGTTCATATATCATCTGTGAAGAACTTCAGAATATAAAAAAATTGCACTATTTTATGAAAACTAAGCCAGTCCATTAATGTTTCATTGCACAAACTCACCAGGCTACATTATTAATGATACAGACTTGTACTGTCTAATGCCATCCCCTTCCTCTCCTTCAGTTGTACTAGATATTTATCTTATCATTTTGAAGACATAGTCCAAAAATTGAACAGGTGATTTTCTCACATGTGCACGACATAAACACACTCTATGAGAGGGTATGAACCACATGGGGTTTCTATCTATCAACAACTAAAAATTTTGCTCTTTGTGGTTCTATAGATATTTTATCTAGCAGTTTTTGAACTTTCATCTTATTTTGTAATGCACTCCTCCTAAATCTTATTTCAAGATCCCATTTGTAAATACTTCCCCTGATCTGGAAAAAGGTCTTCTAAACAATGACTTTAAATCAATCAGAAAACATGGCATTCTATGTGAGACTTCGTGACTACTGTTTTAGATTACAATAAAATTATAGGAAGGAACACACATTATCCTCTATTAACTCTTAAGAGTTTTGGGGTATGTTTTTATCCAAACATAACAAAACTAATTTTTGGATAATAATAGCTTTATTAAAATATAAACAAGTTGTAAAAATTTGTCTTAAAATATCTACTTCAAAATATTTATATGTCCAAGTTTGTTTCTATGGTTTTTTTTTTGGTAGAGCTCCTCTGTCCCCCATTTAGCAACAGCAGAAGACATTTACACCCTTTGGTCTGTTTCCTTTCCCCACTATGAAATTCAGTTTAACTGAATGGAAAAGAAAATAAATTCCTTTCTTTTGAAATACTACATATGAACTGCTGTAGACTTCTAGTAATCGCCTTTCTCTCTATCTGAAGATAATTGCTAATTTTAAAGTTAATTAGCTAATGCCTTTAAGTCCTAGGGTGGACTGGAATGAACAGATTTGTATATTTTTAAAGAGTCAGAAGTAAAATTGTCAGCTAATTTACCTTGTAACAGAAGTATTATTCAAACAATTTTCTACCTTAAAGAGAATAGTTTGTTGTATTTCTAAAGAAGATAAATATTGGATTAAATGCTTTCACTGTTTTTCCTCCTGTCTGCTGATACAAACAACTGGTTAAACCCCAACCTGTTGCTGCATGTTTTTTGATAATGCCAGGAATTTGTAAGTTTAAGGCATGACAGCTGATGATGCTGTGGAAAAATGGAACAAGCTGGAAAATGATTACATTAACTATGCAATTTTTTTTCATATCTGTACTAAATTGTCATTTATAATTAAAAAAATGAAAAGATCAGCAGAGTTATGCCCATTAAAATGAGACCTTCTATTATTTAGTTTTAAGGTTGTGTGGGTGTATGTTTGAATGAAATCAATTTCAAAAGCTCAAGAAATATGACAGTGAAAGTTTGCTTCTCTATTAAATGTTCTTCCATGCTTTTAAACACAAAATTAAAGTCTGTACTCCAGCTTAAGGCTTCACATATTCTTTTAAAACTGTGATTTAGAATAAAGCTGTTTGTGCAACTGTAAGAGGAAAAAATAAGCTCACTAATTTCTCCAAATTATATCATTGGATAATTCTTCAATGGACAAGACCTTCATTCTAGTTGCACAGACTAAGCTCTACATTTTTTTAAATAACCACTTTTTATTTTATTTCCTTTATTGTTATTTTTTAATAATATCAAGAAATCATCCTAAATATGAACCTATGTCAATGCTTAAAATAGAAATGCAGCTTCTAATTAACATTATGCAAAAACAATGAAAGTGTTACTCTCTGCATCCTAGACCAATAATTCAAGTAATGGAAAGAAACATCATATCACTTATCGCTTACTTCTGAAGCATTTGACTAAGTAGAGGGAAAAAAAGAAAATTTAATATTTGTTATATTTGATGTTGATGAAAGTAACCGTTTTAATTTCTGTCTAGCATGCAGCTAGACATATTCAAAGAATATGAAATCTCTTTTCTCATTCCCACATTTCTACATTTATTATTCCTTGCTTTTCACTATCACTACCAAATTTGTAGGAAGTATTTAATTTTTAAAAACCTTCTCTTCTGCATTCTCATAAATGAACTTAATCTGTTTGAACTCACTTGTGCAGTATGCTAGAGTAGGTAAGGACATTTTACAGAGCTCAAAGATCTAGTTTTGTTTGACTGTTTGTTTGTTGTTGTTTAGTTTTGTTTAGTTTTGTTTAGTTTTGTTTTTTTTAGTATAGAATCAGTCAATCCAGCCATAACCAGATCCATCTACAAAAATTAAATATTATTTTCTACTATAGAAAATAATTGTGAAGAAAAGGAATATGCACCTGCCTTAGTAACAATGTCCCTTGACAGATGTAATATGACATTCTTAGTTCCTACTTCCATGTAGAGAAAGACTTGCATTTTGTGAGTTCCAAGCTCCGCAAAATAAAGGACTAAACCTGAAAGTCACTGTCTTTTCCAATCACTATGCCATGTCATTGAATTTGATGAATAATTTGCCTTTCAATTGTGTCACATAAAATCAAGGACTGAGTTCTGTTGAATTCAAAAATGAATGTCTGATGAAAAAATGTACTTCAGAGATTACATAAAGAAAAATAAGAATATAGAAGCCAGTTAGGATAAAGAAGAAACTGACAAAGGTTTCATAGCTTTCATTTATTTCACTTATGACTTTTTTGCTTTCAGACTAGATCTTTTATGATTTATGGTTATAATTAAGTGAACACTTAGAAAATGCACAGAAACTGAAAAACAGACTGACTAAACTGCCATTTGGTATACCTAACATCTACAAAAGTTTAGCTTTTTCTGTCCCTCCATGAGCATCACTGCTGTTTTAAGACGAAGTCAAAAGCCTTTGCCAAGCTGACAAACCCTTTGTGAAGTTTAGCTAACTAATGTAAGATACAAAGAAAATGTCTTATATATATAAAAGCCTGCTAGTATGAAAGAAAAGGAGCTCTGAACAAGCACTGGACTTTGAAATGATTTTTCAGCCTCTTTAGGAACATGAGACATGCAGCAAAATGGGTTGCATTTGCCATCCAGTCATCTAATGTTGAGTCTAAGTAGCAGATATCCATATATGAGCACATGCTGGACAGGGGTGGGCTTGTGTGTGCTATTTCACCTCTATATCTGTGTGCCTCTATTTGCACACAGAACATTTAATCCTTCTTTTAAGTCTGTCTTTCTATATCTTTTAAAAATCTGCTTTCTCCACTTGTGAAGTATTTTTAGCTAGTATGTTTCACATCAGTTGTTTTGGGGCATATTGCTATCTGGGTTTATCTACTAGAAAGACACAGAAGATTTATGTGGGATCTCTTTATTTTTGAGCATGTTTTCCATAAGAACAAGTGGGAAAAAAATATCTTGTTTATAAAGCTTCATTACTCTTTCAGATTACCAACACCTTTCTTACAAGCCAAATCTGAACCTTGGCTTCAAGATAAACAAAAAAACCCCAAAAACAGATGTTCAAAAATCTGACTTTGTATGGTATTTGTATGGTATATTGCAGGAAAAGTAGTTTAACATAGCATGGAAAGAAACACTCTTTTGGAAATCTGATTTTGTTCATCAGGTCTCTGTAATGTACAGTCACAAAATCCTTATTTCATCCTAAGTAAGAATAGCTGAAACAGTTAAGATCAACAAGGAGTGTAGTTTGAAGAAGAAAAAACAAAATATTCATTTGAATATTTTTGAATTTGTCTATTTTTACTAAGAACTAAATAAATACTATTGGATAAAAGTCATTATTTTCCTAATTCTAGAAATAAAACTTTCAAAATTAGTTAAAAGAATACCTTAATACAATGTATATAAAGCAAAACATACATTACATTTGTGCTTATTTTATTTGATAACAACTTTTTTTTACATTTCAAGCTGATAGCTGTGTTATATTTTAAAGTAATACTAAGGACATTATTAAATAAAACTTCAGCATTTATCAAATAGATTTTTAGAGCCATGTAAATGTTATTTTTTCAGAGCTGAGACTTTTATGTGTGGGGTTTTTTTGTTGTTGTTGTTGTTTTTTTTTTAATGTAACAAAATACATTCCTGTCTTAGCTTTCAACAAGGGAAAGCAGATCTAAAATTCTTCTTTTTTGAAGCACTTTCTTCTTTCATGGTAGATAAACGGCTGGCAAGGAACTCCCTCTTGTGGTCAAACATCCTTAATTAGGAAAAAAATCGGCACTGAGCTGATGGTACAAAGTATTAGAGCATGGGTCACTTGAAACTATTAAGATTAACAATACTGATATAAGTAGTTTTAGTGAAGCAGTTCATTGCAAAATAGAGATGAACATATGTTTTGGATTTTTCTTTAAAAATAAGGATTCACATCACTCTTCTGGTCAAGTCAGTTCTAAAGTGAACTCTGTATCTTGCTTCCTTTCTCCTTTTCTAACTATAGCTGTATCTATAACAAATTCTTAATTCATAATCTACATCTATTGTACAAAGCAAAGTTTAAATTCTCACCAGTTCTGACTTCCCAACTGACATTCACAAAAAGTAGTAAATCAGATGATCTTCAAAAACTGCAGAAGGGTTGAATGTTTCTTAAAGGTGTATTAGCATTTCCAACATGCCGTAAACTAGTGTAAAGATACGGTGTGTGCCAGTGCTCTCCAGGATGCTCTGCAGCAAGAACTGAATAGCCACAAGTAAGGACAGCTTTTCAGAAATTATGGATGTGATAAAGTAAAATAAAACAAAATTCAAATGTTTGGGAGACTGAAAAATCATCTCATGCTTAATAGCTCATTTGGAATACTACTTCCAAGTACTTCAGCAGCACAGACCTTTCTAGTGATTTTTCTTTAATGCTACCCTCTGAATATGTCTGCCGAGGCAAGTATCTTAATTTAACAGTGAAGTTCCATTTTCCTAAAGTAATTCTTAAGTTTTTCATGAAATCAGGAACTTATACCAGGCATAATTTATTTTGTCTGAGTTCTTACTCTGCATTACAGTTGCAAGATGTAGATAGGAGAACGAAATATCCTGGCATAATGCACCAAACACAAAATATTTGTCTTAGACCTACTTTTACTATATGATCTGATTTCCATAAGCAAAGTTTTTCGACTCAAGTTCTTTGCAAGTTATGGTTTTCATATCCTATAAAAAGAAATATGAGCAAAGGAAGACACACAGATATAGAGGATTTGAAAGGAAAGCAAAGCATTGTACAAAGTGGGACAGTGGATTGGTGGCTGAACTTATGTGCCAAAATTTAATGTCTCCCTTTTAAATCCACCTTCCTTATCTAGGTTCACAAGAAGTCCAAACAGTGGCATATGAATTGTTTGCTCTGTGAGCAACACTGCTATTCACTTATAAGACAGACAGAAGAAACTGGACACTCACAGGAATAGCAAAATATAATAATTTCTCTTTATGAGCACTTTTACTCATGCACATTAAATACATGACAATGCACTTTGTCTTTAGGACACCTCACATTCCAGCTAGCAGAAATATGGATGGTGATACCAAGATTGGTATTACATTTAGCTTTCCTGGGAGAAAGTACAGCATTAATCTTTATTAAGTAGAAGAACAAAAAAGGCTGATGAAGCTATGTTACTAAGAGAAGAAGAACTGCCATTTATTAATAGTCATATATTTAATTTCCTAATTTAAAAATTGGGGTTCAAATACTAGGCTTTACCTCTACAAGATGGAATGTTAGTTCTTCTGGAAAAAGGAGGGCAGAAGATGTAGAGAGTATAAACCATTTTTCATTTTTTCAATCCTGAAGGGATATTTAGTTATCTCAAATGCCCTAACAAAGGTATAGGAAGTCAGTAGACTATGTAGGGATTTCAGCAATAGCCAGAACCATGCTAATTCTTTGCATGCTGTTCCAGTAGATACCCAAAAGACTAAATTAGCCAGGAGGTGCTCAGGGGGTCAACCTCTTGAAGACGTGTCTTGTACAGAATATTGTCTACATGAGTTCAAGTGGCTGCACTTATTTCAATTACTGATATGGTCATACTACATGAAGAATCTAGGAGAATCTATCCCCAGATCTCTACCAGAACCTTGGATCTTACAATCAAACCAATGTATAATGATAAAAGGCAGTACAAGACAAAGGAAGTGGAGCCATCAGTTACACTATTTCTTGTCCTGCTTCCTAGTGATACAGAAATATATCTAGGTCTGTACATGAAATTGTTACACTTTTGTCCATAACACTAGGCAGTGTCTGCTCCCCTATGTGTACCATAAGTCAGGTGACCTCTAATGAGATGTGTGAGACTGGCTGTTCCTCCATATACAGTAGAAACTACAGTGGAGATATGGCTGAATTTCACACACCACTCCCATTTGAATGTGTTGCAGACTGCAGCTGTAACACTGTGGTATCTGTGCTTCTAATCAGTTTTCCAGTATACAGAGACAAAACTCTTTGTGGGCTTAATTTCAGCAGCTTCTCTTTTGGCAGAGAGCACAGAGAGTACCACAACAGATGTGAAGAGACTTGTACTAAATAATTACTTTAATTAGTAGAATATGTGGATTATGTCTTAAAATAAAGGGACGCCAGAAAATATTTTCTCTTCCTTGTGTAAATAATTGGGAAAAAATTTTGAGTGAATGAAGTTTTAAGGATTAACTGACCAATACTGGACTCTTTGATATATCATTCAGAAATGACATTGATAATATATTCTAAATGTATCCTATTTCATAGTGAAGCCATGTTGATTATGAAGGTCCCATTAAATTTTACTTATTCCTAGAAAATGCTTGACCTAAGTGCTGTCCACAAGTTTTAAAAAATGGTGTTGACCTCTGCTAGCACCAGGAGGAGGCATCCTGGCTAGTCAGATGTTCAGATGTGACACTGTACGGAAAAATCATTCCCATTTCTACCCTGCTGAAATATTTCATTCTGTCAGAGTAACCTCGGAAAACTTCATGCAATGGATGGCCCACTCCTTTCCATTTAAAAGGGGTATTAACAGCAGCTGAAAGCCTCACAGCAGTGTTTTCATCCTGGACATCAGATATCCAGCTAGAAGAATCCATAAGTGGAATCAGCCAAGAAGAAGAACAGACTTATTTAATTTTATGGTCTCCATGGAAACAAAGATAGAAAACACATTCATAAAGTGGTAAATTATTTGAAGTATTCTCAATTTCATAACTAAGCTGTGGTTGTATCAACACTGGGGTTTATGGCACAAGGTATAGAATGAAAGAGCTCAAAGAACTCCTCCATGCTCACCTGGAAGGGAATTGGCTGCATGTGAGCCTTTGCTACGGAAGTCTATAAATGCTTCTTTCATATGAGTAGAGTTACAGCAGGTTTTGTTTGCTTGTTTACTTTTAGTTGGTTTGTTTTGCTTGTTTTTAAGGTTGATCACTAAAACATGGTACACATTGGGATTAAATCAAAAGCCAGATCAATTCTAGAAAAGTGCACAGTAAAAGAGCCTCCACCCTTAGAAAATTGGATTGATTGCACAAAAAACCTGGAAGCATGAAGCAAGTCTATAGACAGTCATAAAATGGGACTGAAACAGAGTGTGTGATAAAATGAGGGAGTGGCAAGGCTTTTTACTGTCTCACTGGGGAGAAAGAATGAAACATCAGTGAGAGCTGTTGTGAAGAATAACACCTGAAGCATTAGAGCAACTGATAGGTGTCTTATGAATGTTATGACTCCAGATACATTGAGGCTTTGGAGAAGTACTTTTTATTTATCCTCTTTTCCCCCCTTCTACCTGCATCTTAGAAGCTGAGAGGAAATAGATTCTTATTTTTGACACTCTGAGTAATTTTGAGAACAAGAAAGAAAGGATTGCCAGTAGAGTATGTGATTCAGCTTGTAGGAGCGTTGAGAGAAAGCCCTCAAAAAGCAAAAGAAGATGAACTTCATATAAAAAATTGAAAAGCATGCCTACAGAGAAGCAAAGTTTATTTTGCCATATTGAAGAAACACTGAAAGGAAAAAACAAAGCAATCAAGAATGCAGAAATTGACCAGAATATATATTACGGCACATGATAAAAGATAAAAAGAGATATGAAAAAGGACTAGAATGACTTGGAAGGGAAATCCAGAATTTGACTAGATTAACACCCTGCAGAAAGCATGTCTAATTAGAAAAAATTGATCAGGGCTTTACCTGGCTAATTCATCAAGACCTCCAGAAATGGAGGGACCACAGCCTCTCTGGAGAGCACTGTTTCTTCGTTTGGCAATCCTCATGGTACATTAAAATAAAATAAAATAATAAAAAAATACCACATCATTGTATGGCATCTTAATTTCTCATATTCAAACCTGTCTCACAGTTTTCTAGCTTGATTGGAAAGAACATCTTTTAAAATTACGCAATTGTGTTTGTCTTCTCACAGCTGCATCTCCTGGATGCTGCTGCATGCAGAAATCTTTCAATGCATGTGATTTCCCCTTCTCCACAGGAACTTCTAAAGCACTTACTTGTAGAAAAGGTTGGTTTTTTTCTTGGTAAATTCCATTAAATTTATGTGAATTGAAGGTTAATTCTGTGAATCCTGCCTTAGACCCCCTCTTCTATTTTGGGTAGATTTCTGATTCCCTTTCCTTGCTTTGAAATTTCATTTGCAGAGCCCTCCTTCCAGAGGTATTGCCTGGTAGCTGTTAACTTTATCCCAAAAATCAAATCAGGTTCTGCAAAACCCTTTTTTTCCCTTCCTTTTTGGAAGAGCAAATCCTAAAGAGGTTGCTAGCTTTAGGTAACTTTACTTTCTCAAACAGGCAATACTATAGTGCAGTGCTTTAAGAGAACGACAAAATCAGCAAAAACACAAAGTTCAGCTTTTGTCACAAGGTGAATATTTGGCGTAATCACAAACTGTTGGGAAAATAATGAGAACTGTATCCAACACTCTACAACAGGTATTACTGAAACTCCAAAAGTCTCCATAAAATGGTTGTATCTAATGTATCTTAATGACAGGACTTTTCTGTGCCCAATAAACTTAATTGGATATAAATCTCAGTGGATACAAAACCAAATTTACAAGAGCATAAAATGATTTCTTAATATTCCAATCCAAAAATATCCATCAAGTATTTCTCTTCCATAGCAGCAGAAGCTGCACCCATATTCTATTCAGATTTCAAGACAAAAATGTTCTAATATTTACTAAACATTTATTCAAGGCAAATTTTCCTTAAGGGGATTGCGAGATAGTCTCAGTAATGTGTAGGCTGATGAAAAGGCTGATATGGCGCTATATACACACTTTTTCTTCAAGGAAATGGTGAGATCTGAAACTTCTGTTGTGGGGACAATACTAGTGCTATGTGTACACTGAAGGACTGAGGAGAAAAAAAAAAGAAGCTAATATCAGGATTAAATTCTCTTATTTAAGGAAATCCCTAAAGAATTCCGATTTCATAACAGATCTAGTTAGAAGACCTAGACAATCTCAATAAACTTCATCCCAAATTTGGGATGATCTGAGGATGAGAATGGCTGTTAGCAACTTCTGAATTCCTTCACAAAATATTATTTGGGGCATTGTCTGCCAGTCTGAATAACCACCTACATATCATCCAGAGGATGATGCTCAGCTGTCGTGTGCCAACAGGCAAGGCAAGAAGATGGAATAAAGAATTAAGGATGAATCTCAACTACTGTTTTGAAAACATGAGAGAATCTGAATGGGAATATAAATGAACTAATGAGAAACAAAGGGAAATAACTTGGTAAATGAAATGAGAAGCAACTTCTCCAATAGTTAGACACAAACATAGGCATAACAACACAAATGAGAAACGTACCATTGACTTAAAGGCTAGAACACATGCAAGTGATCACAATGTGTGATTTCTTGGGGTCAAAGAATAAATATTGACTGAAGTTAACTGAAAAATAATAAGTGCTTGCACGAGTAAAATTGATAACAGTCAAACAAAAACAGAAAAAAATCTTCCAAGTCATAACGATCAGCAGAGATTATGGAGGAAGGAACCCGGGAAGGAATAGTTTGCTTCGATTACCTGAATGGTATCCTAAACTGAGCACCTTGCTTCCTTTTCCTTGATGCTTTACATTGTCCTTTCTTGTTGGAATCAGATTTGCTAATGTCATTCATTAATAAACATTCATAAAACCAGAATATTAAACCACATTTTCCGGTATTGAGCTGGCAGGGTATACCACAAACAAGGTGTTGGAGCTTTTTTTATAATTTCAGACTGTTCACTTAATTTCATGTTTTAATATCAATAGAAATAAATCCCAAATAGTTTAATAGAAATAAACCAATGTATGTATTCATCATCAAAATATAACTGTTGAATATTACCTACCATATCTAATTTATTTTTAGGAGATGATTTAATAACGTACAAGATAATTTCACAAAGAAGTGCAGTTCCCCATAGTGGGTTCTGAAAATGTAATCCTAGATTTGACTAAATAGTTTCTGCCTGAATTTTTAAACCAAAAGTTTATATTCTCCAACAGCTACTCCTTTGTATCACAAAGCCCAACTAAAAGACCTTCCGTACTGACACCTGAATACAGTTACTTTGTAATGGGGACTATCAATGCCTTTCAATATTGTCCTTATTTCTCTGCCCTATATGAGATAATTGAGTATACTATTAATGTTATTGTTTGTTCAGTAAAATGTTTAAGTTAGCAATTCATCTTAGCTTTGCGTTTTGAAATGAACTGAATATTCAGTTAGAAGCTATTAAAAATAATATAACTACGAAATAAGCCTGTGGTTGAAAAGGCTCTGTGAAATGCAGGTGCAATTCAGATATGCACGTCTGGGCTTGGCGAAGAAGGATTATGTTGCATAAAAATGTCACACACATTATATCCCACCATGCTATGTAGGTGCTGACCAGCCTGCCCTGCCATTTTCAGAGGTCATGAGGTCTCGTGTCTGCGGCAGTCTGCAGACAAATCTAAGTCTCAGTGTCACACTCACGCTGATTACGACTGCAGTTAATTGGCTTGCCAATCTCATCAATTGAAGATGTGTTGAGGCCTTTAATTAAGTGTTTTCTGGACGTGTCATATTGTATTTCTGACACTTCAAAGTAGTTAAAATGCAAATTCTTTCATTTGTCTACAAATAGTACATGTCTATATTGTTGCTATTTGGTTTTTTGGGGTTCTTTAAGTTTCAAGTAATGGCAGACTTTAGTACATTAGACTGTTGCTTTGATTCTTCTCTTTGCAGCCATGTACTCAGATTTTCCTCAGAATCAAATTGGGTAGGTTTTGTTTGGGTTTTTTTGAGTTTTTGTTGTTTTTTTAAATGGAAGTACACATCTCAACAGAACTTGCCTTTTTTTTTTTTTTTTCTTTTAANATGTACTCAGATTTTCCTCAGAATCAAATTGGGTAGGTTTTGTTTGGGTTTTTTTGAGTTTTTGTTGTTTTTTTAAATGGAAGTACACATCTCAACAGAACTCGCTTTTTTTTTTTTTTGCTTTTAATTAATGATGTTTTCTACGTGCTTTTAAATAAGTGTTCTGAGGTGGTTTTAGTCACTTATTCTACACTCCATATTTAATGTTTCTTTATAGCTTAAATATGATTTTCCCCTATAGTTTGTCATCCTTTTTTTAACAAACAACTTATTTTATGCTTTAGCCTGTGTTGTGAAGCATGTTGAAATCACTATACCTTTTATCATTTAGCAAGTTTCTGTCTATACAGCATAAAATGTCTTTATCAAATATTACATTAAAATCACTGCACATTAATACATTTATATTTTACTGAATGTTTTACTTCCTAGAGCAGATGTGAGGACAGAGCAGTAAAATGATCTGATTTGAGGAATGTTTTTCAGGTGAGCTTGCATTCTGAAAAAAACCCCAAATTTTTAAAGTACTTACAAAAATAGTTACTTGCATGCCAATTCTCTGTCTGCGACGGCATAGTAAAATTATTAATGTAAAATCTCGCCTTATTTGTTTGAAAAAGTCAATGCCTGGAGAACTCACTTATTTAATTGGGAGTTTGAAGGCATTCAGCATGAAGCAGGATGAAGTTTTTTGACATGTTTTAGCCCAGATTGAATCTTTACAGCTGAGCTACAACCCATGAAAAACATGGCTTTATAATGGAAATGCTGACACAACCTTTCAATTAGAGTACTGTTAACTGCATCATTATAATTAGAGATGCACTGACCCTTTGAAAACTTTGGTTTTCAGATCAGGAGAAGGGATTCTCATTTAACTGGTCACTAGTCCCATTTTTATAGATATAAAACCCCCTAGTTTATTAAAAGTGGTGCCCAAAAATTACTTTCTTGACAGAATAAAAAGGGTATCTAGAAAATAATCCCAGTCCCCATGATCATTTTCAGTTACGAAAGTACCCTCTTAAATACATTATGTGATCCAGAAAAACTTCTATCTAAAAAATGCATAAAATCATGATTTTGAGCTATTTTCTCCAACGATAAACCAGACTATCTCTCTAATATATCAAACTGACAACAGAAATCTGGGTGTTTTCAATTAAACACTTACTATATGTTATAATGTAAAATATTTGGTTAATTCAGTTTGCGAGCCATTCTAGAAAGGATACAACTAAATACTGATCAGACTCAAAACTGCCAAATTAACAAAATTGGATAAAAATGAAAATTTTAGCACAATAAATGTCATCAGCAATAGCATAGTTGTTTGTAAGAAAGTCAATACAGCTTTTTGATGGACACTGTGATCTACTTCTGGAAAAAAAATCCCAGTACTTTGTCAGTCATTTCTGTGTTCCCATTCTGCTGTCTTAATTTGAACTGTGAGGCACAGAATTGTAAGAAAATACACTTGTATATGTATTTATCTATGGACTTCCGAAGAAAGCAAAATATAAATCAGTAAAAAGCTATTTTCTATATATTGGAGATCAAAAATTGTTATGGCTCACAAACATTAGCATAGTTAAGCATAGCCCATGAAATCATAGAACCACAGAATATTCTGATTTGAAAGAGGACCCACAAGGATCATCAAGTCCAATTCCTGGGCCTGCGCAGCACCATCCCTAAGAGTCACACCATATGCCCAAGAGCGTTGTCCAAATGCTTCTAAAACCTTGTCAGGCTTGGTGCTGTGACTACTTCCCTGGAGAGCCTATTCCAATGCCCAACAACCCTCCGGACGAAGAACCTTTTCCTAATATACAACCTAAGCCTTCCCTGACACAATTTCAGGCCATTCCCTTAGGTCCTGCCACAGGTCATCACAGAGAAGAGATCAGTGCCTGCCCTCTGCTTCTCTCACGAGAAAGATGTAGACCATAATTAATTCTCCCTCAGTTTCCTCTTCTTGAGGGTGAATAAAACTAATGTTAGACAACTTTTTGATAATATTGATTTTATAGGTTTTGTTGCCTTGTAAATCTGTATTACTTCTCTTCTTTTTACAGAACATGTATTCTTACATATCATGTTGTAGTGCATAAACTTGATTTTAGCATATTGTGTTAATTTGTAAGCTTTCCCCACAGTTGGTTCATTCCTAAGTGTTATACTCCGTCCCTCCCTTGTCATTCAGCCGGCTGTATCCCCTCCCCTTTGCTTAGTCCTGCCCATGTTTCTGGAATCTTCCCTGTTCCTTAATCTCCCATTGGTTTGTGTAAATTACCCCACTCCCTGTTCTCTCCTGATTGTGTATATATTGTGTCAGTCTGCCCTAGACCCGCCTCTGTTTTACCCCCACTGGTTCTGTGTTTGTTCCCTCCCACAGTATAAAACCACTGGACCCTCCATTTTCCTTGTCTTTTGTCCCTGGTGCCTTCACCCTTGAATAAAGCTTGGAATCCACACCAAAGACCTCTCCCTCACCTTTGTCCCCGCCTGCGCTGAGCCACCAAAGCCGGCCTGGGTAAAACTGCCCATTGCGGCGGCAGCGGAAAACGCACTGGCTGCGAGCGTTGTTGTCGGGTCTTGGCCAACCCTGGCAGAGCGTGACAATATCACAGGTAAGTAAGGTTCCATAGTAAGGTTCCAAAACCAAATACTCTTGTGCTAGGAAAAATAAATATCTGATTGTGTAGTCATTATCCAGTTGCCTTGTGTGTGAGTGTATAATGATATTTCTTTAATTGCCTAATCACATGCTATTTCTCTCTGCCTTTATAGGTCTAGGATGAGTAGCACTCACCAAATAAGTTTGTGATTTTGTGCCCCTTTTTGCTACTCTAGATCAAAATCCACTCTTTTAACAGAAAGATTAATTGAAACTTAACTTTTGCCATGACACTCACTGCTGTAGCTAACCAATAACTGCTTCATCAATAACTGCTGATGTATTTTCTGCAATACTCAAGAGAAATTTAGTGGTATGGTCATCAAGATCAATCTGTCAAGATTCGATCCGTGTACCCCAAGATGCCAAACATCAGATTTTCCAATATAGTTTACATCAGATGGAATTGAGGAGACTCAAATTCTAACACTGGCTAACATGAATTCTCAGTGTACCTCTCACAAAATCTCAAAAATCAGAGATATAAAGTTATTAACAATGTATCAAAAGACAATTTAAATATTTGTCTCCATTTTGTGTTGTGCAAAGTAGAGTTTTGCACTGGCACCCATGTTGGCACTGAATGAACTAACTGTATGTACGATCAGTAGAGCTCTCCTTCCAAACTAATTAGTTTTGGTTTTACTGCAAGGGAGCAAACCTAATTAGCCCAAGCACAGGGCCACAACGCTGTTGAAACCCAAGCTACTATCTCTGTATTTTTGGTGTCAATATACCAGCTTCAACACAACGAAAATGAAGTTCCTTCAGAGGTGATGCCCGGTGTGACAGACATAGTCTACCGCGAGATACAAAACCTTCTGTAGACGTAATGCCATTTTCCATGTGTGCTTTGATCTGTAGTCACAGCCTTTTCAATCTATATTTTGTAGCTTTGGTAAAAAGTAAGCCACAGTACTATGATGAGCATTTTCATTGACAGGAAAAGCACCACACAGACCCACAGCAATGACCATCCTCTGAACAAAATAAGGCAAAGAGGAAAAAAAGTAGTGCACAATGAAGTAATTAAATGCTATAATCCATTCACACTGAGTTGAATTAAGGTTTTAATTACAATCTTAATTATGGGATTTCTAACTTCTGAACAGAATGTCACTGTAAAGAGCTACTTTGCTCAATATTCTTAGAAAGCTTGCGAGACATAATCTGTTGGTTTTAGTAAGCTTTAAAGTCACTTTGTAAAAGAAAGAGCCTAAGTGCGAGTTCGAGATTGTATATTTTTTTTTCTACAGCAAACTAAGAACTGCTGAAATCTTTCCATGTGTCATTGTATTTATGGTTTTTCAGATCATAAACTGTAGCTACATTTGACCACTCGAGTCAACCTTTGAATTGGTCCAAGTTGCCTTCTTATATAGTAAATCAATGAATTCTCAAAAAAAAAAAAAAAAAAACAACAAGAAAAACCAAAAAACCAAAAAACCAAGGCACACCGCTTTCTATGTGCAA
>VZRR01000341.1:126648-177910 GCA_013398015.1 Oreocharis arfaki
AAAACCAACAAGAAAACCCAAACAACCAAAAACCCAAGGGACACTGCTTTCTATGTGGACTTGTGGATGTTTGTTAGTTGCAGGTATTAAGGATTGCCGTGAGTCCTTCAGCTAACTCCTTGAGCCTTAAGCAAGCATTTGTCCGGGCAATGCTGTTTTCTAAGCTTTTATGTATCAATTCCATTCCTCTTCTCCAGGTTCCAGATGCTGATCCTGGTTATGTGACTTCAATTCCATCCTGACTCTCTGCTTTTAGTCTTAATCCAAACCATGCCTTTATTCCTTTTGCAAGCCTTTGCAAGCCCCAGCCCCAGTCATTTAAATCTTCATTCATAACTCTAACCCTAAACCTAATCCATGACAACTTGGTTGTCTAGCAGCCTTGCTCTGGTCTCAATCCTTTTTGTTTTCCAGTTTCTGAATTCTCTTTTCGCATTTTCCAGTCCATCTCACCATTTTCCACTTAGATTTTCTGCATCAAAACATAGCTACTCTTTTCCCATTCTTTACTTTATAGATCCACACTATATTTCATATTATGAGTACAATTATTTCATACAATTATGAATATTGTTCTTCCTTCTCCCTGCTATTTTCCTAGGTCATGTCAACTACATTTATTGTTCACTCTCTGTGAATATTGTTTTGGTTTCCTTGTATTCAAAATATATAATTTTTATTCCTCCTGCTACCTGGAAGTACTTTCTGAGTCAGAAATCTCTTTGACCTGGGTTAGGAGGCCAGCAGTCACAGTGACCTAATGCAAGCAGTGTAGGTTTATAGCAAGGTACTGCTTAGTCCCCAGAGGTCTGAAAAAGGTATGTGTAATAAATAAACATAAATTTTTCAAATTTATTTACCAATCACAACTTTTCAGAACATAATGTACAAACTGCTTCTAAAAGATACGTGACCTAAAAACCAATTTGATTTTTTTCTGGGAGCAGCAAAAGGCATATCCAAGGCATATCCCTGACACAACTGTAATTTTGTTCTCTAATTTATTAGGCAGTAAGAATTTGTATGAATTGCTAGTGCTACTCATGCACACACAGATCAAAACTTCCTGACCAAAATAAGTGCCTTACCCTGTAGCAAACCCCTACCAAAAGAGATCGCCAGCATCTAGAGTTTAGGAACTTTACCAAAAAAAATGAAGGAAGAGGTGACAAGTGCTGTCAAACTTGCCAGCAGCATCTACTCCAAGGTTCATGCACTTTGCTCAGTGTCAGAGACTTCTCTGTTTCCTATGTTTTGGTCTCAATGTCATGAATCCCAGTCTCCCATAACATTGGGACATACTGTGTGCCAAAGCTGTGAGGGGTGAACATGCTGGTCTAACACCTCAGAGCTTCTTACTGACAATATTGAGGACCAAAGGACTAAAAGACCCAACCAAACAAAGAAACTAACCAAAAAAACTGACCAAAACAAACAAAACCCCCAAAATAAAAGCAACCAGAGAACTTGAGATTCAGCTGAGAAGAGCTTTGTCAGAATCTAGTGTGTTGGAACTACAACAGGACCATTAGAGGTCTGTCTAGCTAAAGGGGTTGAGCTGCTGGTGCTGGAGGCCTCTATATAAGAGATCTGAATTTCCATTTATTCATGTCCTTAAGAAACTTGCGTGTACATTCTTCATATACTAGTCTGGTGATAGAATACTTGCC
This sequence comes from Oreocharis arfaki, assembly GCA_013398015.1. NCBI lineage: Eukaryota > Metazoa > Chordata > Aves > Passeriformes > Paramythiidae > Oreocharis > Oreocharis arfaki. The sequence goes on from VZRR01000341.1 coordinate 128,319, forward strand.
CTTTTTTTTTTTTCTTTGTTCTTTTTTCCCCAAAGGGATTTGAGATCTGTGGTTGACTGCTGCTGGTGCCTTTAACTGATGTTATACAGAATTTGCTTCTCATTTGTCTAAAGATGCAAAATTTTTATCCATGGTCAGATTCAATCTGTATTGAAGAGAAGGTATTTCAGGTGAATAGTGTAAACTATGATATTTTGATTCCTTTTTTCTGTTCCCAAGGAAAGGAACAGGTGTTCAAATAAGGCTTGGCTTATATTTTCAACTTTTAAGATGGTACTTTTTTGTGACAATAATGGACTTACAAAAAAACCCTTGAAAGTGAACCATGGGTTTCTCACAAATCACATCTCAAAAATTTAGTTTCCACTGGCTACCTAAGTTCCCCTAACTTCCATTACAGATTAACATATGAGTTTGGTATTATTCAGATTATTGTTAATAAAGAATATTCCCACTTCAGTCCAAGGAGTAGTTTATGGGAAACACATTTATTAAAATATAACAGATTTGACTGGATTTTTGCACTTCAAGTTTTACTTTGTACTACAAAATATCTCCAGTAGTTGAATATTAAGTTTCAAGAATATTAAACCTTTGGGCATGTTCTAGAAGAATTACCAGAACCTTCCATTACAGAGTAGAAAGAATTGGGCAACTATTTGAAAACAGTAAGTATGGTGCAAAAATGTAGAACAGAAAATACAAAAAATATGTAAAACAGAGAATACAGAACAACTGCATTAGGTAATATTGATTCTGTAATTAAACCTTGTTCATGTCCCTGACACTGGCATATTCTTTCCATAGTGGATATGAAGCAGCAGATATCTCTCTAAGATGCTATGATGGATTAAGGCAACTAATAATTCTCTTTCAGATATTTAGACTAACCAAAATTGCATTGTTGGACATTTCAGTGCACAAACTGCTGAAACACTTTGATTAAATAAACAATTTAAATTGATATTTTGTGAGAAACACCCCTTAGTAGAAGAAGGCTCTGTATATCTTTTCCATTCCTTACATTTTTTTGTCTGTTGCTCTATATTCTGTTTTTATGTACATTTCTCTGCTTCAGCTTTCTTAACACATTTATTAACTTCATAGATTTTAAAAAAGAAATAAAGGTGGAAAAGTGAAAGGGGGAACATTTCCAATAAAATTGTGATATTAATAATAAAAGTTGATATCACCAGTGCTTTACAGTGTAGCCTTCTCTAATTCTTAACAGCCTATGCTAATCTGTGCCATCCTGTTTTTTTTGAATCAATTATATGTTCCACTATGCCCGTATCAGAAAGCTCACAGAAAGAAGCTGTGTTTTTTTCCTTTTCTCTCCTTTTTTTTTTCTTTTTTTTTTTTAACCATAGGAAATCACTACTGTGAATGTTCTCTTAGGTTACTATTTGTCTGGAAAGTAAGAATGGAAAAATTCTGACCAGGCGTAGAATAACTAATTTCTGATTTGTAATCATGGTAGCCTCTGAATATTTTCATGTATATGTCCAAGGATTGGTATCAAATGTTCATTCAATAATACAGTCAATAATATAAGAAGCTTCTGTTCCCAAACAACTAAATATTTTAATAGGTTATTTATAACTGGATTGTTTATGCACTCAAAACAGGTTCTTTTTCAGTAAGGCAGTTCTTTAATTACTTATTTGTTGTGTATCCCAAAACTATGATCAAAAAGACTGATAATATTAAACAATTGGTGTTTGGCAATCTTAAATGATTGGTACCCATTGGCTAGCTAATATGACTTAAAGACTTGACACAGAAATAAAGGCAACTGGTGTTTAGAGAGAAACAGTTGTTTTCCAAAGGAAGCAGAATCTGTAAAGTCTTTTGAGTCATTTGGAGTGTCTGTGGGTATCCATTGTATGTTTACTGCCAACCTCAATTGGCTTATATACAAACTGTCAAAATAAAAGTTCATTCACTATAATAAATTAGCTTTTTGGTAGTACAAGGTAGATTACTGTGATTGAAGAGTTAACTGTATGGTAAAGAATTCTTTTAAGGCCCCTTTTATGTTTTTTTGTATGTTAAGGTAGTATATCCAGGCCTTCTGAAAACCACGCCTATAATATCATATATCTAATTATATACTAAACATCAGCTGTTTAATGTATTCTCTGAGCTCCCTTGTGCAGCTGAAATAAACCTTCCTTATGTTACACATACAAGCTATTTCCAAACAAGTCATCATATTTAAAGTACAGTCTAATGAAACCTTATTTTAGGAGTGTTTTTGTTTGCCAAATTGAACATTCCAATGAAAGTTCTAGGCTGTATTATGTTAATGATACTGGTAGATTCTAATATATAATTATTTGAATCAAACTTTTGAAACAAGCAGCTTTTAACAATTTTTTAATATCTCTATTTTATCATAAGTACCAGATGTCAGGGACTCAAAAATGCATTTATTTTGGTCTTTTGGTCCTTCAGAGATTTTTTCTGACTCAGTATCACTCATCTCTTGTGTATATGCATTTAGCCCCATTGAGTGAACAAGCTTTATGGAGTGGCAATCTGTGTTCTTCTAAAATGAATGTCTAGGCCACCTGCACTTTTGGAAAAATCTCAAACAGCTAGGAGAAAAAAAGTTACACAAACCTAGGCATTGCCCCAGATCATCTATTGCAATTTTCTAGTGCTTGTAGTGGGCAGAGGCTCTTCCAATACGAAAGCCTGTAGTGGATTGTAGCAGGATGCTTTGCCCTAGATGCTCTGCCTAGGAATGTGCACAAGCAGCTCTGACAGCGTCCTGTTTGCAAATCTGTCAGTGCTGGATTGAGAGGGGGCTCCACGTGCTGTTTTGCTGTTGAACTACACTAAATTCATTCTGGCAGCTAACCCTGAATTAACATCCTCATAGCGAGGCAACGATTTGGCAGATAAGCCGCTAAATTGACCTGGAAACATATGACTGGCAGTCATATCACTTTGTGCTGTAAAAGTCCAGTCCACTTTCATATGGTGGATTATTCTAAAATATTCCCTCTTGAAATGTGTGTATGAAGTTTTCCCCAATGGGTAAGGGAACATCGGCAAGGTTATGTGCTCCTTGAGATTAAGAGAAAAAGATCTTTCCATGAGTGTTGATGTGGGTAAGTTACATCAATATCTACTTAATAATTATATTAATAATAAATTAACAATTGTTAATTGTTTCTTTTTACTAGCTTTAGTATTACTGCTTTAATATAATTGCTTTGATATAGTGCACTATCATATCCTATCCTGTACTATTAGGAGTTTTAGCTTTTATACTGTGTAGTAAATACTTCTAATTAAGAACTTTTGTCTAATCATTTGACATACACATAATTCATTTTTATAGAAATATATCTGATTTGCATCTTTAATCCTGTGGGATTAAAGAAATTCCAAAGTTACTTAAACCATTGACAAGCTTTGGGGTTAAGATTGGATCCAGCTGTACCTACGCTCTTCTGTGAGGCAGAGTTTAGAAAACAAGGGAGTCCTCTCTGCACCTCGTGGCTCAATGGCAGTGTTTCTCTAAAAAATTTCCTCTGAAGCTCCCACTCCACCTATGACATGGGTGACCCTGGAGAGTCTGTTGCAGAGGAAGTTTCCTCCCAACCCTCTCAGTACACCCTAAAGCATATGTTGCACATACTTCAGATTAGATATACAGATATAACAATTGCTGTTCTCATTTAATGTGTAAACATCTAATTGCTGTAATTTTAAAACGTGCTTTTAGAGTGCTCAACGTTTTGGAAATGCAAGTGTATAATAAAAGGATGTCACAGCTAAATTAAATTAAACTTGTTCCCTATTACAATCAGAAGAACAACATAAGAATAATACCAGATTTCATTTAGGAGGAACAAAGTACCCCTAAAAGAGTTCTAATTTTTCCTTTATTTGTACAGTGTTGATTATTCCCATGAAATCTAATAATGACATGTTAAGACTGGTGTGCATTTCTTTTTCTGACCTCAGCATACCAAGTAGCCAGTTGAGATTCAGGAAAGGCTGATTGTGCCTAAAAATATAGCATACATGCATTCTGCTGGTATTTCCTTAGCTGTGTTATCAAATTATACTGTGTACAGTCAAGTTTTGAGAAATCAGAGCTTCTAATAAATGTGTGAGTAATTAAGAAAATACATACCACCATTCACTGACTTTGTTTAATAAACATAAATGTAATTAATTTTTTTAATGCTGCAAGGGACAGTGGGCTTAGCTAACTTTAGATGTAGGGAGTGGGTGTTGCTATCAAGACAATACTGAGAATTCAGTTGTGTTCTGTCCTGGTTCAAGCCAGAACAGGGTTAATTTTTTCAGTATCCAGGAGGGGGCATGGTTAGGACCTGGAGGTTATTCTATACCACATCACATCATTTTCCAGGAACAGGGGAAGGACTTCCTTCTGGGTTGGGGGAACATGTCTAAGTCAGGCCATGTTCCATAGTGAGCATTTTACATGTGAGTCATTTGCTTCTCTCTTGTGCTTTTGCTATAAATATTGTTGCTATTACCGTTAGTTTTATCTCATTGCTGCTTCCAGTAAATTGTTCTCCTCTAAACCCGTCATCTTTTTAGGTCTCCAATTCTCCTCTTCAGCCCAAACCCAGGGGAAGAGGACAGGGAAAGTGAGCGAGCAGTATGTTTTCAATGGGAGCATAAATAAGCTGGAGAATACAATTCCTAAACCGTGACCAGTTCTTAAAAAAAACAGACTCACATTAGTCATTGAAATATACAAAAATACTGTCGCTTCAAAAGGTACTCTCACACTGATGGGTCGTATTTTTGGTGCTATAATAAGTTTTGGTAAACTGGAGAGAAAAATGGCCAAACCAGAGAGTTGAGAACACAGATGTGTGGGAGGGGCCACAGAAGTGACTCACACATGAGTAAAAAACGCAAATTTCTAGAATATAGTGCTGCAGAAATAAGTGATGAGAGAAAAGAATAACTGGAAAATATCAAGAGAAATTATGCAGTAAGAAGAATGAGTGATTGACTAAACTGACTTGAAAAAAGAATTGAGAGACTTGAAGTGTTGCCTAAGCAAAAAAAGAAAAAAAAAAAGGGTACTCAAAAAAATGTCTCACAGGGAATATCTGATTTTGTGTTTAATAATTCAGCCACTACAGTGAAAGAATATGTGACCATGGACACAATCATTATGTGCAAATCTGGTCATAACTGAATGGAGTGAAATTTTTCCCATTTTATACCTTTTGATATTTTCAGGACCTGCTCAAGTCCATGACACAAACACAATGTGATCAACCAGAACTTCTAGTTAAGAAAGTGTTCTAGTCATACAACTGCAAGGGGTCCAACTGGGGACCCTTAAGCAGCTACTGCAGACACCTGTAGACTTAAAGAACTTGGGCCAAAATAAATGTATCTATCTAGAAATAACAAAAGCCAGATTATTGAAATTGTGCAGAGATTCTGTGAAGATTGTTTTGGTAGAAAACTTGTTATAAAGAAAGAGAACAGAAGAAAAGGAAAAACTTCAACGAAGCCAATATATTACATGTCATTGTTGTGGTTCATTAAAACGGTGCTTATGGAATAGATGGTGCTGTTTTCTTGATAAATACGTCAAGTATATAAAGAGTTAAGAAAAAGCCCTCATAAAAAAATTGTAATGCATTGCATTTCCACTCATCTTTCCACAAAACTATTAACCCATAAAGGAGATGGAATTTGCAGGAGAAATGCTGTTCTTTGTGAAAAATATGTACCTTCTAAAGCATGAATTATATTATAAAATGCATTTTAATGAAACTGTACACTGCAAATTAATGTGTTCCATGTATTCTACAGGCAGGAGTCTGTACTGAGATTTTCTGTTCCTAGTACAGCTAAGATGTACTTCCAGGACTTTACTACATTGTTTCACAGAATCACATAGTTGTTGTGGTTGGAAGGCACCTCTGGAAATCATCTAGTCGAACCCCCATGACAAGGGAGGATGACCTAGAAGAGGTTACACGGGAACACATTCAGGTGGATTTTGAATGTCTTGAGAGAAGAAGACTCCATGACCTCCCAGGATAGCCCGTTGCAGTGCTCTGCCACCCTCAATGTAAAGAAGTTCTTTCTCATGTTGAGGTACAACTCCTTCTGTTTTGGTTTACGGCCATTGCTCCTTGTCACTTGCCACCACTGAAAAGAGCCTGGCACCATCCTCTTGATACCCACCTAGGAGATATTTACGTGCATTAGTGAGATCTGCTCTCAGTCTTCCCTAGACTAGATAGGCCCAGCTCCTGCAGTCTCTCCTCAATAGAGAGATGCTCCAGTCCCTTAATTATCTTTGTGGCCTCTGCTGGATCCTCTCCAGTAGTTTCTTGTCTTTTTCGTACTGAGGACACAGCACTCCTGATGTGGCCTCATTAGGGCCAAGTAGAGGGCAAGATCACCTTCCTTGCTCTGCTGGCCATGCTCTTCTCAGTGCACCCCAGGATACTACTGGCTGTCCTGGCTGCAAGAGCACTGCTGGTTCATAATCAACCTGTCATCTGCCTAAACTCACAAGTCCTTCTCAGCAGAGCTGCTCTCTAGTAGGTCAGCCCACAACCTGTACTGGTACTTGGGGTTATTCCTCCTCAGGTGCAGTACCTTATACTTTCCCTTCCCGAACCTTATTAAGTTTCTCTCAAGTCTGCAGCCTATTAAGGTCCTGCTGAGTGCCAGCATACCCTTCAGATGTTATCAGTGAGTCCCCCCACTTTCTTAGCACTAGCAAGCTTGCTGAGGGTACATTCTATCCTTTCGTCCAGATCATAGATAAACAAGTTGGATAAGACTGAACCCAGCACTGATCCCTCCAGATAGCATAGCCACATAGTATAGACCTCCAACCTGATCCTACCTCACTGATCACAATCCTCTGAGATCTGCCCGTCAGTGAGTTCTTGATCCACCCCACTGTCCATTCATCTAACCCACATTTCCTGAGGTTACCTATGAAGATATTATGGGAGAGACTGTCAAAAGCCTTGCTGAAGTTGAGGTACAAAACATCAATACCTCTCCCCGCATCAACTGTGACATCAAAGAAGGCTATCAGGTTGATCAAGCATAATTTCCCTTGGTGAATCCATGATGACTACTCCTGATCTTTTTTCTTCTACATGCTAGGTGATGACCTCTAGAATGACCTATTTCATCACTTTTCCAGGGATGGAGGTGATTGGCCAGTAGTTTCTCAGGTCCTCCTTGCATTTTTTGAAGATGGGAGTAACACTGGCCTTCCTCCAGTTATCAAGACTCCTCCCATTCTCCATGATTTTTCAAAGATGGTGGAGAGTGGCTTAGCAATGACATCTGCTCACTCAGCACCCGTGGGTGCATCCCACCAAGGCCCTATGGTGTTTTATGGGTGTTCAGTCTATCCAGTCCATCTCTAACCCATCCCTCAACAACAAGTGGAAGGCTTCCTTTCTTTCTCTGGACTTTTTCTCTTACCTGCAAGGTCTAGGACGCTTGAGAGCCATCCTCAGCAATGAAGCCTGAGGCAAAGAAGACATTTGGTTATTATGTCTGCTCTCTGTCTCCCATTACCAGGACACCCATCTGATTCAGCAAAGGCCCCATGTTTTCCCTATCTTCCTTTCGCTACCGATATACTTGTAGAAGCCATTCTTGTTGTCCTTAGTGTCCTTTCCCAGACTCAATTCCAAGTGGACCTTAGCCTTCCTTGTCGCATCCCTGTATACCCATCCCACATGGCCTGTTCTTTTTTTCCATATCCATAAGTTTCTTTCTTGTGTTTGAGATTTACTTCCTGCTGATCCATGCAGGTATCTTGCCACCTTTGCCTGATTTTTTGATCCTGGGGATACACTGGTCTTGAGCTTGGAGGAACTGTGGCTTATATACTGACTAGCTCTCTTGGACCCCCTTCTGTCCTAGAGCCCCATCCCATGGGATTTCTTTAAGTAGGTCAAAGAGGTCAAATTTAGTTCTCTGGAAGCTTGGGGTCATAGTCCTTCTTACTGCTTGCTTCCTCCATGCAGGCACCTGAATTTCACCATCTCATGGTCACTGCAGCCAAGGCTGCTCTGGACCTTTGCATTTTTAACCACTCCCTTCTGGTTTGTTCGTACAAGGTCCAGCAGTGCTCCCTTCCTTGTTGGCTCCTCCAGCCCTTGCATGAAAAAGTTACTTCAGTGATCTTCAGGAACTTCCTGGACTGTGTGTTCCAAGCCATGTTGTCCCTCCAGCAAATATCTGAGTGGTTGAAGTTCCCCAGGAGAAACAGGGCCTGTGACCATGAGGTTATTTCCAGCTGCTCATAGAAAGCCCATAAAATTCCTCCTTCTGATCCCTTCTGGTGGCCCCTTTACCAGGGCACCTACAACAGTGTCACCCGTATTATCCTGTCCCTTAAATCTTACCCACAAACTCTCAGATCGGTCGTCTGGCCCTGGGTAGAGCTCAGTGTCTTCTAGTTGGTCTCTCACATAAAGAGCAACTCCACCACCTTGTATCTGTGACCTGTTCTTTCTAAAATATGCATAGCCATCCTGACAACATTCCAGTCATGTGAGCTGTCACACCATCTCTCAGTAATCATAATGAGATCATGGACCTGTAATCACACAGAGATTTGTAGTCCTTGTTTATTGCACATGTTGTGTGCATTTATATACGGGCCCTTCAGAGACATAACTTAGCAACCAGGTGGGTGGAAGCATCAGAATTCTCAAGGGCTGTCTCAGCAGACATGCTGGTTTTGGCTCTGAGTCAGGTGCCCGCCATTATGGCAGGGACCTGGAGCACTCAGCATTTAGCAGAGGTGTGGATCTACCTGCAGATTGCAGCATCACTCCTGTATGCCATGCCTGCTTGAAAGGGTGCCACATCTTTTTGATGTGCCGCATCCTGTTTGCTCACCCTGTTAGCTGTGCTCTGGCAGTATCCTAAAGCCATTTAAATCTCTCTTGGATGCTCCTGGCAATGCCACCTCCACGCCTGAGTGTCTCAGAGGAGCTACTATGTCCTGACAGGGCTCTGGGCTGCTGGGTGTCCCTGAACCAGAAAATCTCCCAGTACTGCTCAATCTAACAATCATGCTCAGACTTACCCCAGTTTTTGCTGCTGCCACCTCACCAACAGATCATATTTGGACTTGGTTTTTAAACATAGACAAGCACTTAAACCAGCAAATTGATTAGGTTTCTGTGATCTTATTGTGACAGGTTTTGTCTTCATATATACACTATAAACAGAAACACAACTTATCACAGAATCATAGGATCGTTTGCTTTGGCAGACACTGTTAAATACAAGTCATACAAGGACACTCCAGCTAGCAGAATATTTTTCCTAGCTGTATTGCATAGGGTGTGGTCTGCCTAAGAGGCATTTCATGGGAATGTCACCATTGTTCTTGATCAGAACACAAGTATTACTGCAAAACTAGGAGGTTCCCCAGGCTTAAATGAAACATGGTGGACAAGGAATGGGGTGGTCAAGGAATAATCACTATGAGCAAGGTGCCCACAGGTCTGCTTCTTTACAAATAAACAATATATAGTTGCAAATTCTTGGTTATCAGTTCACAAGCCAAGAATCACAACTATGAAATATTTTAAAATATTTGGTGCTTCAACTTGCTAATTCATGAATATTTCACGTGCCGTACAAACAGAGCAGCAAATAGCAGCAGGGACCTCTGAGGATAGAAAATGTTCTGTAGTTTAAGGGAGTGTGGGCAAAAGCAGGAGGCCTTCACATTTGAGCAGGAAATGAGCCTATCAGTACAAAACACCTTAATTTAAGCTCTTTTCTTAATGTGCTGTCAAGGGGATCATGCTGTGTGATTTGCTGTAATGAGCTCCACCTGGAAGCTCAGTAAAACTGAAATGTGGGTTGACTTGCATTGGTTACTGTTGTTTCTACAGCTTTGGTTAATCCAGTTCCAGTTTGATCAATAAGTTGCTATCCCAACAAGAAGGACAGGAAAGGTTTAGAAATTGCCTGTTCAGCATGCTACATTTAAAAGGAAGATGGCTGAGTAGACAGGCTTGCTGAACACAGCCCCTTTAAGAAGCATTTGTTTTCAAAACTAGCTTTGATAAAGGAAATATTTCCATGTCTATAGTGTCAAGTGGAAAACACAGGGATAAATTAGTCTGTTAATGCAAACATTTTAAGATAGTGAAACCTCTTAAGCTAGTTTTGGGTACATCACCCATTGTAATTTTCAGTTCTCTGTTTCTGCATTTCTGTTTTCTATTCCCAGAAATAAAGTATTTTAGGAATTCGAAGAGTAGTATGCTATACTTAACTGTCAGGTACACATGAGCTATTCTGTGTGGCACAGGACCATCAGTTCAGCCAAAAACAAGTGAATAGTTAATGGTACCATGAGTGCTCTTCTACCTACTTTTAAACGTATTCAACAAGCTTACTGTCCAGAGGCTACTTGCCAAAACAGTGTGAGATACAAGTATTATGAAAAGTACACATGAATTATATCTATAGAATCTGTGAAATGTTAAATATTAAAATACTAATGCATTTGGAACATATGGGAAGTGTAACATTATTTTTATATACGTTTATATATAAACTTTATATATATACACTTTATATATATTTTTTCATATTTATAAATTACGTTTACAATTTTTAACCTTCCTAAAAGGTTATTCTATGATGGCTTGTAGTAAAAGATATTTGGAAGAAAATGAGGTTTAAACTGTAAAAAAAAAAGTGGTTTTTTTCTGTGCAATTTCTTTTTCATCTTCCAGTTGCAATTTGGTATCGCTTGATAACACCATATGTAAAAATCCCTCTGAACACAAATCCTGCTTTTCCTATGAAATTTGTGTCTCAACATTACATCAGCCAGATCTCAAAATCTAATAGACAGCTCTCAAAGCGCTACTTCACACTTATAAATTTAGAATTTTGTTTTGAATTTTTAAGTAGTAACTTGTATATTGTTGATTAATACTATCTTTTCTGTATTACTAACAGTATTTTTGTTATATTATTAAGAGTACCTTTGACTATCATAAAAGTCAAAAGTAGAAATATACTTAAATTAATTCTGATTTTTAAATTTGATGTTTTTTAAGAACAGAAGAAGTTCTAAGATGAGTTGAGAACTAAGATAAGTTCTAAGTTTTGTTGACCAGACACTCCACTAAACTGATACTTTTCAAAGGTGATATGGAAACACATGAATCTCTCAAAGAAACTTAGGTTGCTGTAAGGTAAAGATTTTCTGAATAATATAAATATATATATGAAATATATGTTAACTTTTAATAAAACTTGAACAACAAGGAAAGTGCTTATGGTAAGTTTTACATATAGTGGAATTAATCATCATATTTTGAATGCTGTATTAAGATGGAAAACAAGAGTATGTGATTTTCTACAGTAAATTGAATACCAGAATGGAGAAAAATGCAAGTTTGACAGTATGTGCAGGCTATTCTTTAGCGTCTAACCTTTGTCTGCGTTTACCTGGAGTGAAAGCTGATACAGAAAACTAGGTCAAATTTCCTAGTGCAGGTGAGAGGACTGAAATTCTCCAAGCCTGTAAATTTAAGAACCTAAACTCATTTCATAAGAATGACCACAGCAGTATAAGTAATAGGTGGAAGCATGGATCTTCCCAAACATGTAGAGTATCAGGCTTGTAGAAGTTGTGGTGGGTAAGAATAGCATTCATAGAATACATAGAAAAGAGCTGAAAAAGCAGGAAAGGATTAATTGGCCCTTGAATAGACACATCTTCAGTTTACTAAAACAAGGAATGCACATTGGATAGAGAACAGCAGTCTCAACAAAAAGTATGAATATGTGAGAAAATGGAGAGATTTCACATAGAGACTCTCATGGTTAGAAGAGGAGAGAAGCATGTTCTGGCTAGCAGAAATCCCCTGGGCTCCAGTGGCTTACAGAAAAAACTTAAAAGACTCACAGGTCAAAATACTTCAATAATAGCCTACCCAGAATCTCTGCCGTAAAATGTAGAGAAGAAAAAGTCCAAAACTTCACAACAAGAAAAAATAATTTTAAAAGAAAAAAACATCACTCAAACAAGCAAGCAAAGCCCTAGAAAGCTAAAGGCTAAAGCAAAGTTAATTGATGTCTATAAAAAATTCTAATTTAGATATGAATTTTTAAAAATCTTGAAAGGAAAATTCTGCATATTTGCAAGAGTGTGGTTTCTGATGAGATATACATAGGGTATTTAAATAATCTTCACTGGATGGCTGACAAATACCTAGTCATTTCTTTAATTGTAAACCCTCTAAACATATTTTAATACGTGAAAAATTCTTATTTTTATGAATGTGTTAAAATATTTAGTTTCTGAAAGTTCACATCAGGTTTACTAAAGCTCAAATTTACATCTTTATATTCCAAAACAGCTCCTAATTAAAATTAGTAATGAAAAAGAGGATCTGAAACATCTTACTTTATTACTTGGGGAATATCCAGTCTCCTAAAATTCAAAATCAGCAATTTGCTGAGAAAGATAGGACGAAGTGGACTGAAAAAAGAAAAAAGAATGGAAACTACAGTGAGAGGGATCTAACCTACAGTCCAAGGTGACAAAACAAATTGCTAAAAAAATTTTGTACAGTGCAACATTTCATCATCACAATATTAACAGCAGTCTAAACGCCCTTAATAGAACATGTCAAATTTTAATGAGAGAGACCATCCCTTTCCTTGTAACAAGGATGTTAAATTTTTCTATTAATTAAAGAAAGCAACCGTTAGCATACTTTCACAGATGTATCGTCTTAAAGAAATACTGGTTGAAAGTTACATCAAGAGGATCCAGTCTGCCACTAAACCTAGAACTACCACAGGTCAGGTCAGCATGGCTTCATTCATCAGCATCATGAATACCTTCAAGGGCAGAGATGCAAAATCCTCCTGGGCAACCTGAGTATTGTACTATCCTCTCAGGGAGTAAAAATTTTCTGCTCATCTTTTTTTTTCCGCTTAGCCAACAGGAGAAGGTGACTATGCTGATTGAGCATAATTTGTGCTTGGAAGAAACAAGTGACTTTATTTTCACAGATTGTAAACAGCCATGCTCCATCATCTTTCCAAATTCTGAAGAGAGAGATCACCTGCAGTTTCTCAAGCCAATATTTTGCTTTCTTCAGCCATGACTTTGGTTTCTGTTTTCATTCAATTGTGAACCCAAAAAAACATCCAGATTAAGAAAAAATGTGGTTCCAGTCATCATTCCAAGGAGAAAAGAGGAATATAAAATGCAGACACCGTATTTTTATTTTCACAAAGTCAACACTGAACAGCTGTATCTATTCAATCCCCTGAAAACACTGAGGAAAAAATTATGGATTTTCCCCTGACATCTTTGTATTTCCCACTGGTATATTGTGCCTTAGAAGTTAACATACCGTGCGTACCAGGACATCCTATATTTTGCAGTTGCTATGGCAATTGCTAATTGATACTTATTTAAAGAACAAATAGTGTTCTAAAAATGCTCTGCAATTAGCTACCCAATCCTAAGGAGATCTAGAATGGCATTAGATACGTACTTTCACTTTGAAAAATTTCTGTATTGTCACTACTATCCTGCTTATTAAAACTGATTTGCTTTTATGACAAGGTAACCCATCTAGCTGACCAAGGGAAGCCAGCTGGTGTTTGGGTTTCAGTAAAGCTTTCAGTGCTCTCTCTCATAGTACCCTTATAGATAAAATGTGCAGCCCACAGCGGGATAAACACATCATGGGATGGGTGAGCAACTGGCTCACGGGTCAGGCATGAAGGGTTATGGTGAATGGGGACCTGTCACCAGTGGGGTTCCACAGGGCTCCACCTTAGCCCTGTGCTCTTCAACCTCTTCATAAATGACCTGGATGCAGGACTGGAAGGGGTACTAAGCAAGTTCACAGATGATACAAATCTGGGAGGAGCTGTTGACTCCCTTGGAAGCAGGGATGCCCTGCAGAGAAACCTCAACAAATTAGACTGGGCAATCACCAACCGTATGAAGTTCAACAAGGGAAAGTGCTGATTCTTCACCTAGGATGGGGCAACCTTGGATGGAGTGACAGACTGGGGAATGAGATGCTAGAAAGCAGAGCTATGGAAAGGGAGCTGGGGGTCCTGGTCAGTGGCGAGTTGAATATGAGTCAGCAGTGCCCTGGCAGCCAGGAGGGCCAAGCGTGTCCTGGGGGGCATCAGGCCCAGCATCACCAGCCAGGCAAGGAAGGGGATTGTCCTGCTCTGCACTGGGGCAGCCTCACCTCAAGTCCTGTATGCAGTTTTGGTCAATGAATTATATAAAAAAAAAAACAAACTTATCAAGCTATTAGAAAGTGCTCAAAGGAAGGCCACAGGGGTGTTGAAGGCCCTTGAGGAGATGCCATATGAGGAGTGGCTGAGGTCTGTTCAGCCTAGAGAAGAGGAGGCTGAGGGGAGACCTCATTGCAGTCTACAGTTTCCTCATGTGGAGAAGAGGAGGCACAGACACTGATCTCTTCTCTGTTATGACCTGTGGCAGGACCTGAGGGAATGGCCTGAAGTTATGTAAGGGGAGGTCTAGGATGGATATTAGAAAAAGGTTCTTCAACTAGCGGGTGGCTGGCCACTGGAACAGGTTTCCCAGGGAAGTGGTCACATCAACAAATTTGACAGAGTTCGAAAAGCGCTTGGACAATGCACTTAGGAACACGGTGTGGCTCTTGGGGATAATGCTGTGCAGGGCCAGGAGCTGGACTCCATGGTCTTTATGGATCTCCTGCAACTCAGCATATTCTGTGGTTGTGTGATTTTAGAATTTAACCCAGTTGCAAGGCTTTGCATCTGTGAGCAGCCATGTCTCAATTTTCACATGCAGGTCTAACACAAGCTTAACTGCTACAATACGGAGTTCAGTGTTAGTAAACAGGTTAGTCTTTCTGTCAACATGCAGAGAAAGGTCATTATGGGATGGTTAAGCACATTTTTCTCTAAACCAGAGAGCCAAATTTTGCTCTAAACAAGAAAATTTTCCAGGAGGTTAAGAGAAGCTCAGAGTTTCCTTCAAATCTAGTGGCTGGTGATTAGTAATTAGTCAGTGCTGCATTCCACCTGTGCTATGGTCAACAAAGATATTTCTGTTTTCCACTGGTTAATCTGGACTTGATCAGAAGAAGGGGAACATAGAAGGACAGAGAAAATTGTACTGCATCCGAGTGCATCATATTATCTACTAAGAAGGACATTTCACTCAATTGCAATTTTAAAGTAACAAGAGGACATTGCCCTGAAAGAGTCCTTTTGAAGGATCTACAGGCAATTTCTAGATGACTGGCTTTTTACTAGTCCAGCTTGCTAAACCATGATGCACAAGTATTTGCAATTCACTGAAAGCACAACTTCACATAATTAAATAATATTTTTCATTCCTAAATTGGAATTTAGGAATTTCATTCCTAAATGTTTATTACAAGGACAAAAACATTTTTATAAAGAGTCACAGTACATTGACTGAGAAATTACTGCTATAAATGTACATACAAGGAGGTTTCTGACACAATTATGATTTTGGTGTGAGGTATTGACTAGATACGAGGGCCCTTTTACAGTTTGAGAGATTGATTAAGTATGATTTAGTTTATTAGTTGATTGTGCTAGTTAAATTTGCATAGCAGTTTGAACTCTTTAGTAACCCCATTTCTGGTTTTACCTGTTGGATTTTTATTTGTACTTATACATAGAAAGCTACACTTCATTACTTTTGGGATTTCTCAGTACTACGCTCAATACTACAAACTGCAAAATCAACTGCACAGAATATATTACAGTCACTTGAAAATTGTGTTATATTTTTAAAAATGAGAAGTTAGTCAGACTTTAATTTTTTTTTCCACTATTACTTATATGGATTTTTAGTGTGCTGAGTGGAAAACTAGTGACCAGTAATGAAATCATAATGGGTTTGAGGAGCTCAGAATAGCTTTGTCTCAGCTGTATTGTTTCACACATAAGTAGAAGTATTTGTGTATTTTATAAATTACAGAATACACTACACTGTCCAAAACCACATTATATTTTTAAAGCAAAGTTGCTTTATAAGTTTTTGTAAGTTGTTTACCTTCCAAATTTTGTAGGAAATCCAAGTTCTTATTAAATCCAGTGTAATTTTTCTTCTGGCTTTAACATTATAGTACAGAAAAGAATTTTACTAAATAATCTAAAATTTATGGAGGGTTTTCCTTTACCAAAAAACCCCAAACAATCAAAGAAAACAAAACAAAAATCAAAATATATCCCATAAAACTGCCAAACAAAATTGTGTCTATCGTAAGAGCATGGTGACATTAGCATTTTAATCTTGTGGAATTTCCTGACAAGTCAGATAAACAAAACGAAGTACTGTTCTTTCTAAAATTTTAAGTTAATGATTATTTAAAAAGCATCCTTTTAATGCAAAGTGTCTCAAAGTGGACTCAAAGTGTCTTTCAATGAAAGAAAAATAATTCTAATCTTTCTTTATTTGTTCGATATTTCTTCTGTTCACAGATGAAATCTTATAACCTATTTCTATTGGTAAAAAACAAGTACTAGAATTATGGCATTTAACTTGATGTGGATACTGAAGATGCCTCCAACAATGTTGCTTACACTAAGCAGGAAATAAAACCACAACTAGTATAAAAAGTTCACTTTAGCCCATATTACTTACTGATCTAATAAATATCATCTGCAACTTCCTTGTCTCTATAATTGAATCAAGGTATTTGCTATGCTTACTGAATTTTAATGATTTAAAAATGTTACATTGTATTTAGAAAAAAACCCCAACTTTAATAAAAAAAATCAAATTTTAGTGTGGGGAAACATTATCAATTCTTTTCCTCTGGAGTAAAATAATCCAAAGATGTTTTTCAAAGTTACTTTCAAACTATTTTCTTTGTTTTGTAAAACACCACTGGCAAAAATAATGCTGCATTTATAAGGTAACTGTGGTGACATATTTGTAAAACAGCATGTAAGCACCCATAAAAGGGTAACAACTTCCTTAAGTGATAATAAAAGAAGCTTTCATGTAGAGATACAGTGAGGAGCTAGTGTTCCTGTGCAACAGTAGTAATATTGCCTATTTATTTCTTCTCTTCTACAACTCAAGATTTTACAGGTAGGAATGGTTAGTATCTGTTTGGTCCAAGCCAGTTTGGGACCCAGATGGTGCATCTACACTGCCATTTTGTTTGAGTTCAAAAATGCAATTTGAAAGAAAGTCTCAGCATCAGTATCTCTAACCACAGAAAATTAACCTCAGGTTATTGTAAGTGCCCTTACAGCATGTCTCCTGTGTTTTCTTAAGTGGAATGTACAGTCTGGGAGAGCATCTAAAGTGCAGTAATACATGGGGCTACACTAGCAACTTGCAAGCAAACCCTCTGAAACACAGAGTTTGAAGGATGGCAACACAAAAAGCTTAATTATTTAATTTGCTCTTGCTGCTAACCTATAGTTTCTCTACTCTTCTACTTGGATAATGTCATTCATTCAGTCTTGGTGGTGACAGTGGTTCAGGGAAGAGCATGATGGCACCAGTTGAATTTTGCACAAACCACTGAGGGATTTTCAGCCCTTCAGCCAGATCTTGGAAAATAAGTCTCTGATTGCTTATTGATGCTTAGCGGTATTTTCACTTTTCTGTTCATGCAAGTACATGAGGATGAGTAACATGAATCATGTGAAGAAAGTGTCTGGAGCATACCTTGCTTCTAGATTAATATAGATACATGCTTCCTTTGTAGATGGTCAATCCCATTTAAGGACAGTTTGTAATGAGAAAGAGCAAGAAATTAATGACTGCGATGTTAGGAGTACCAGTCCTTTAGTGTAAATTCAAAGCACATACACATATGATTGCAGGAAAAGGTAGATCAAAATTAGTAGAATTCGAGAAAATAGGCAAAATAAATCTGTATAGATATTAAATAGCTACAAGGGATCTAAGGCCTTTATCTTCATCGTGCTCTTTTGGAACAATGGAATTCACAGAGCTTAAAGTGAAGTGCTCTTATCTGAGTGAATCTGCCTGTGGCTCTTTAGAGGAAATTAATATATGAGGAAATTAACTTATTGATAAAGGTTTCCTACTTCTAGATGGTAACTTTTGCCAACTAATATCTATACCAATAATTTTCAAATGTTCTAATCCCAGAGAAATGCCTTCTACTGTACTCTCTCTTAATGGAAAACCAAGCCTTCAAGTACATTTTAAGTCCATACATTTTCCTCATAAAGAATGCATGACTAATAAAAATAGTGGATGATACAAAATTGAGTTTAAATGAATATTAAAAGTACACTGAATATAATTAATTTAAATATTTTAATGAAATATTTAATTTAAAAGATATATTTGATGAATAAAATCTTTAAAAGAAACATTTTGTTTCCAGTAGCTTTTCATTTGGAAGTTTTCTATGTCACACATGGAATGAGACTTGTGTATTTTATGATAGCTGTCTGGTAGAGAAAAATCAATTGTTTAATCATTTCAGAATTTTTTCACATCCATTTTGTATATATGTGGGAGAGCAAGAGAAAGCTGTATCATTTCTTCTGTATCACATATGGAGACAAAATCAATCTTTTGAAAGTGAAAGACAAACATGCTGAGCCGTACCTGCTCCACACACCATTAAGTGAGTTAACTTCCCTGAAGACTCAAGACTGACTCCCTGCTCAGCCAAGTTAAGACCAGGTCTTATATCCACGAGTATCTGCTAAATTCTGGATGCTGAATCTCACCACCCTCCTTCTCTGAGTCAGTAAATAATTAATGACTGACACCAAAAGCAACATGCCATGAAGAGAGAGTGAAAGAACGCCATATCAGGGCGGTCAATGACATTGCAGAAATAATTTGCTTGAAGGGACTTTCCACTTAAAATCTCCAAACTAACTAAATTAGAAAGCTAAAAAGTGGGCTGTTCGTCATCTACAGAATAATGATATCAATGTGATCTAATCCCCATGCCCTTGTCCATGTGTTTTTCTAACTGCTCAGATTTTAGCTTCCTTAGCTGATAAGACTAACCACACTTTAGACAGCATCCTTGAAGCCCCAGCTCTTCAAACACAAGATAGAAACAGGAAAATCCCATACATATAACAAATCACTTATATAGAGAACACAGGAGGATGACTAAATGAATTAGCCACAAATGAAGGACAAGTGGTCATGCTGTGGTTTGACACATTTATTTGAAAAGAAAACACACCACCACAGTTAAGGGGTCCTGGACTGACTTCATGGTGTGTATCCCATATCACACAGACGCGAATTTTGTGCCTTTTCTGTGCCTTTAAAAACTGGGTGCAAGAGAAAAAAAAAGTCAGATGAACTTTTCCAAAGCAGTTCTGTGCTCCAAGGACACTGCTATCTCGCTCGGTGTGTTTCTGTGGGGAGTGGAGCAGGAGGTTGCACCCTTCTGGGTTTTTTTGGCCAGTTTTTTTTCAGCTCGTTTTCTTCAGGGAGAGACAGAAAGTTGAATTTTGTCCCTTTTTTTTTTTTTTTTTTCCTGGGACTTTGTTTTCTTTTTTTCCCCTTCTTCTCTTCTGGGCTTGTTCAGAACATCAGATCATCAGAACCTGGTACCGTGAGACCTTACCCCAGTCCAGAGGCGTGGAGCCCCCACACCAACCCAGCTCTGAGAAGGAGGAGAGAGACCACACCCACAGAAGGACTCCGAAAGATTTTCAGGTTTTCTCTCCATTGTGAGAGATTTTATTATATAGCATTATTTTTCTTTTTCCTGTGTGTTTGTTAAATAAATAGGTTTTTTTTTTTTCATCTCTTTCACTTTCTTCTGAGGGAGATTTCTTTCCCGAACCTGGTGGGGAAGGTGTGGCCGTAATTTGCCTTCTGTCAAAGGATATTTTCCTCCAAATTTTCCTCAAACTGGCACAGAAGGACAGAAATCAAAATGAGCTAATGCAAAAGAGGGAATGGGTGAGCTCATCTAACTGATAAAGCCCTCACACAGTTCAAAACTTAAAAAATCAAATAATTGGACAAACATGCCTACTGGCATTCCTCAGAGAAGGCAGACAATGGATTTTGCTACTAACTTTAACATTCTACTTGCTCCATAAAATGTGAAATACAGAGTGAAATATAAAGTGCAGCCTCAGCACTGAGAATGAACACGAACGAGAGATAAATCTTCTAATACTTCAAGCTAACAATATGAAAAAAATAACCATGTGGTTTAAAGATCTCTTTGTGTTCACCAGTTCTAAAGGTCTCTCGTGTAAATTCAAGACTTCAGACTTCAAACTTCGCAATATGAAACAATTTTGGAGATGATGGAAGATGAAGGAATTGATTGTTCTTCCAACCCAGCTCTAGCCCATAATGATACCGTATTTCAAAGGAATCTTTGAATGTGTGTGTTGTGCAACACATATCTGATTAATGTAGTACTGTCTGGTTTTTTTCTCCCTGAAAGTCACTCTAAATAGACAGAAAAGAACAGAACACAGATAAATACCTTACCTCCATGGAGACTATTTAGTAGCATGAGTATCCTGATTTTTATACTCATTTGAGAGCAAACAATAAGTTTACAACTCTCACTACTCTATTGGTGACTGTGAAGCACTTCTATAGCACAAATAACTGATTTAACCAGCCAGGGCAATATCTCTCCCACTGGGATAAGATAATTGGTACTATAATTTAATTAAAGACCTTAGAGTACAGCAAATAAAGTAAAAGTACACCTTTTCCTAATATTTCTAGATCGGAAGACACAGAAGAAAAGTCAGTGGAGGCAAAAATCCACTCCACAAACAGGTAGAATGGATGAAAAGAACCATTCAAATTCATTGTCATTTAAAATTGCCAAAATTTCTGGATTTATCAGGTTTTCAGCTACATAGGTCCAACTTGAAAAATAATAAATAAAGCTTTCATCATGCTAGAATTATTTACTTTTGTTTTGCCATCTGCAGCCTATTACAGTCTGTCTCTGTGCTATGTACAGGAATACACCTAATAATAAAGAATCACCTGCCTTGTTAACATATTTTCCATGTCACTTGCATTCCTAATGTCTGTTTGTAGAAGTCACTGTGCAAGTCTGATATCCCTTCAGAAGGATTATAGCTTTCAATCTGCTCTTAAAACAGATAGTTTTATAAAAACCCCACTGGATTTAAGCGAGGGTTTGGGGAATGTCCAAAGCTCACAAGGTCAATTTTGCTTTCAGCTTTGCTGATTAAAACTTCTAAACAGACACTGCAGTGAAGACAGTGGCAGAGATTCGTAGTTGGCAGATCAGACCCAAAGAGGATTTATTGTAACAGGCCAACTTCCACAAGCTCACTTGGCATACAGGAGTAAAAATGAGACGGCTCACAGAGGTAAGTACTTTAGACAAAGTTTTGAAAATCATGCCTCCTTATAAATCAATGTATGGTATGTTTCTCATTACAAAATTCATTTTACAGTTTGTTTTTGTTTTTTAGTATCATGAATAATAAGTTATTTCACAATGTCAGCATCACAAGTGCAGCCTCAATTAAAAACTCATAGAGCTGCCACTAGAGATTCAGTCTCTAAATAAAGATGTCATCAAATGAAAGTCTCTACACTTTGTCCTTCGATAACCTCTTACATTGTAAAAAAATTTGTAAAGATTTTGGATTCAGAGTATCCCAGCAACAAAGGAGGATCATTTGGTTTCACTGTTTAAAGATACTACACTGCTGTCTTTTTGCATCTACCTAAGAACTTCCCAAAACTGTGGGTGGATGAATGAGGGTGTACTACCGCTGAGCCTGCTCCCACTGAAAATTACTTTAGCAAGTTAGAGTACCATCCTAGACACCCTCAGGTGCTCTCTTAGGCAATGCATGCTACTTGCAATTACAGAAGAGTGGCCTGAAGAGGCTGTTCACCTTCTCACCAGTATCTTACCAGTACAACACACTGAAGGTGTACTGTTGCAGAGAAACCTTAAGAATTGGGCTATTGAAAACCTCTACTAGGTTTTCAATCAAAAATTATGCAATATTAAACATGTCTGTGTAGTTTAAAAAAAAATCTACTTTGTTATAAATTACTGTAACTTCCTTTTACTTCCTTTTAACCTCCTGGAAAAACCCACTCATTGGACCCCATGAGAATATGCAAAATTCTCAGAGAAGCAGTACAGACCAGCTACCGAGAGTAGGTACCTAGTGAAAATGAACATTGAGGTTCCTGTCTTGGAGTTTTAGTAGTATGCAGTACACGTCAGGGAAAGTGCTGCTGCAGGAACCATATTACATTCACTTTGGAACCATCTTTGTTCAAGACAGCCTACTATATACCTTCGTATGGTGTTCTGCCATGTCGAGAAATACAGAGGACTGAACTTTAACGCTTCAAACTATGCTTCATTAGGAGGTTTTATGCCCGAACAATAATTTAAAAGTTTCACAAGAGGATCTACCTTAGAGTAAGGTAAACTTGGATGCACTTTACTAGTATTTGCACATTCACAATGGTACACAGACAGCTTACCAAACCAAACAAAATACTGTACCAGTAACTGGCTCCTAGGTACATATGACTTGGCATTTTCATGATGTGGGAAAAGCCACTTTACTGTGCAAGACAAAAAGGAGGAAACTACTTAAACCAGTTATTTAATACCTGTCTCAAGCCTCTCCAGTATTTCTGAATAATTATATGCTTTCTTAGAACTAAAATTGTAAAAAAGTTAGAAAGGACAACAGTTATAATAAATCACAGAGTATATACTTCAATAGATGAGACGAATTCGTGAACTTGTCAATTTGTCAAAATTTTCTCAAAAACTGTCCATGAAGATTTGTGCTCTCTTTTGTGTAAATTTCATACGTATATTGGTTAAAAGCACCATACGACTTAATAAAACCCAAGAAAAATATATATGCCTCAACCGAACACTGAGTGAGGTGGCTTAGAAGGTAGTAGTATTTCACTCTGAGAGTCACAATAAATGCATCTGGGTTCCAAACCAGAAGTTTCTAGGACTTCCATTCATCCAAAGTAACTCTTTGAGTATACAGAAAGGGGAGGTAATCAATAACATCCAAAACAGGAGAATCAGAACTTTAGTTTATAAATTTTAAATTTTATGTGGGTTTTTTTTTAATTAATCTCCTTAAATATCACACAATTTGAATTGTTTCATAGAGAGAAGTTTGAGGTAATACAGCATAACAATGACAAATTATTAATTTGAAGGTGAGAACATAGTGCTGAATGTGAATTACTATTCTCAGAGACCTAGTCTTCTGGATGTTCAGGTTGTGTGCCTCAATATGACCTGCCCTGTTCACAGGCAGGAGTGTCCAGGAGCACATCAAATAAAAGTGAAAGTAGCTGAAGCTTAAAAGACAGAAAATGTAACAAGAATATGGTTTTAGAGTGAAAATAAAATATGCAGTATTAAGACTCTGCAAAAATATATCTCAGTCTATCCATCTTTTTTTTTCTCCTTTGTCTTGAATTAAGCTATATTTTATCTACACAAAATATGTTGTATTAATTTGCTAATTCCTAATCCTAGGAGAGAAGCTATTATATTCTTTAAATTGAAAGTATGTCCTGGCTGTTAGATTTTTATTTCATCAAATGTGTTTTATATCTACATATATAAAACATAGACTACAGTTACTGGCAATGAATTCAATATACATTTGACCAGTAGCTAATAATAATAGCGACACATCAACTAAGAAATATCTATTGTGTGGCTGTCTTTTATTTGAAAGACTATTTAAGTCAAGCAAATATTTAATGTCTTTAGGAAAACCTTTATTCTAGTCCAAACTGCTGTTTTGTAAATTAAATTTCTACATGTGTTATTCTGATGAACTGACTTCACTAAATCCTTTAAAATGATATTGAATTCCTACTTTGAAGTTTATCTAATCTTTTAGAGCACCTAAAGAAGCAACCAATGTAAAATATGTGGTTGGGATTTACTTCACTAACCCACTTGTGTTAAACATATCTTTTCTGATCAAATCCTATGTTTTACATGCATCAAAAAATAATTACAGCAACATATTGATATCGCTAAGAGACTTGATATAGGCACTCTGAGGGATAGCATTACAGCCATAACTCAGGTCTTGTTATCTCTGGGAAAAAGTAGATATTGTTACAGCAGTAAAAGTATACAGTATGTGTCTAATCAAGAGATGAATTTTAAATAAATCCCTTAAGAGGTCTCAAACATAATGAACTTAATGAAAATTAACACAGTGTGAAACAGAGCAGAAATGGAATCACAGACAGCATAAATCAGTGCTCAGGCTGGAAGTTCTTAAAAGCTTATATTATAATTTTGAAAACAATTATCTTAAGAGGTCTTAATAACAAAAAAGCAATAAAGCTATTACAGCCATCCTCTGGAGTGCTCCACTTCACCTTCTTATTAAATTGCTCAAACACAAATAATGCACTTTGGGCTGGATGACCTTCATGTTTGTTAAGATGAACACTCTCTGTTTTAAAGCAGGTTCACCAAGCAGGATTCAATTTAGGAGCAAAGAGGTTAAGCAACTTAAACAATGTGTTCAAATATAATTTCATCAAGATGAGGATTAAGCTTAATTCTGAGTGTGCTGGTTTTAATACCAGTCCATAAAATAAGCTTCAAATAAGCCACTCCCTTTCCCCTTCCAGTAAGGGAGGGACAAAAGCAGAGACTATGTGTTGAGATAATTTAGTGAAAGCACAAAGCGGTACAATATGGCATGCATAATAACAACAGCAATATTAATAGCAAAGCATACAAAAACAGAAGGTATTTTGCCCACAGAAAAGGTGTTCACTACTGGGAATGAAAAACCCCAAGATGGTGGCTGGTTCCCACAGGTCACCTCTGTGTGGCTTTCCCCAGACAGAGGCGTAAGGCAGCTGTTCCCACGCATTGCTCATGTGACAGCCAGGAACAAAAGCAAGACTGCAGGGGAGTTACTGTGGCTAGCCTTTCCCACCCCTCAGAACAAAACAATGAAAAGCCATGACAAACAAACCCCACGAAAGCTGGGCCATCCAAGTTGGGCTGTGCAGCTGCCCCGCTGGGCTCAGTTCTGCACTGCCATTTGTACCACCCACTGTGCTGGAGGTTGTTCGCACGTTCTGCTGCTGCTTTTTCAACTATTCTGCTGTGATCCCTTTGGCTCAGCTCGGCTAGGCCCAGCTGAGGTCTCCTCTGCTGGGCTTCACAGGGTTGGCCGGGCTGGGGTCACCCCCACCAGCCATCTGCCCGCAGGAGCCTCTGTGCTGGTGCTGTCAGTTCAGCACTCCTGTCAATTTTCACCTTTGCTGCTTTCCCCTTCAGCACCATATCCCGCAACCTGGTTCTGAGGAAAACAGGAGGGGAACTGGTGGTCGAGGCAGGAGACAGGGCCAAAGGGCCTGACTTTAACACTTCCCACTGGAGAGAGAGAAAAAAAATGGTGCTAATTTCCATGGAGTGCTCTCATTTTCACCTCAAAACCATGCCCCTCATCACTGATTAAGTGGTATAGAATAACATCTTAGACACACTCACACCATGCTAAACTGCACCCCTCTCTCTACAACTAGGACATTTTCCACCCCTTATTCTATACCATGTACATTATGCCCAGATCTCATACTTTCCAAATATATACATATACACCTATAACTACACACAAGCACAGGTATTATTTCACTAATCAATGACCAACCCTCTACCTCAACTTTAGTTTGTTTTATGGCAAAACCTGTCTTCAGGAGGATCTGGATTATCTTCTCCCTTTTCTCAAAAATGTCTGCTGGAGTTTTTTTCGGGCGATGATAGTCTCCTGTCAGTCTCCCCTCTCTGTAGGACCTACACACTGGCCATATAGGACTGTTAGAGGGTGAGTGAGTCTTGCTGGCCACTCCTTGCCTCTCCAGTTCAGGAATCATCTTATGGGTGGCGTCACAGAGTCCTGGCTGGCATAGTGTTATCAATGGTGCATTGCTGTGGTAGCAAGCAACACCTGTTGTTCTTTGACCCTCAGCAGTCCAACAGCAGAAGGGCCCTCTGAGAGATCAGACAGATACTCAGCCATCTAATATTTTCTGTCTCCACAGCAGCTATCTCAAAAGCCCAGTAATGCCCTTTTTGGGTCCTTTGAAATACTCTTTCCTGAGGAAATCTCTGCCAAGGATTCATGGGGCCTCCGGGCCAGTCATAATGGGATGCTTTTGTCATTCATTCCCAGTCAGGGTCACTTCAGCTTCCAGTACAGTCAGCTGTTGGGATCCCCTGTCACTCCAGAAATAGAGATATATTCTGCTCTTACATATCTTGATGGCATCAGGGTACACCATGCACCTATGTCAACTAAAGACTTATATTCAACTCACATTCATCTAAGGGTGGAGCCAATTGGAGGCCAAGCACCTAGTACTGTTTATCTTCTCAACAATATCTAAAAGTTTACTCATATCCTTTGTTTACTTTTGACTAATTTCTCATTTATAATTTTACTTTCCTTTTCAAAAGTCTCTTGACTTCTGTTACTAGTCTGTGCTAGTAACACAACAAATTTATTTAAAAGTGCTTTTCTTCATCTTCTCTTTTTTCGCATATATGCATTATTTTATTGGCAGATAGAGAAGATTAAAGTATTTAGGATTTTGAATTTTCCTTTGCAAAAATCATTCAAGATTTTCCCCATAATTTGTTTATTCAGACATAATAAAAATATGAGATTGTTATTCATTTGTTCCTATGAAATTTTCCTAGCTGTGCATGTTCCCTACTAGAATAATTCTATACATTAGAATGTTCTACCATATGTTAGTAGGCAGCTCCCCCATTGCTACATTTTAACTTCATTTAAGGCAATTTCTGGCAAATGCAGTGACTACAAATTCCCATGCAAGTTCCTCAAATCCATGCAGTGTAGCACAATTCTGGGCCACATTCAGACCTGTACAAGTCTAAAGGTACAATTCCCTTGAAGTCAGTACATTTTCATTATAAATTATTCAGCTCTCTCTTTCCCCACTCAGTGACAAATCAATGACTACCATTTCACCACTTAATTACCTTTATAATCTAAAATATTCCGCATTCTACACAAATATTTAAACTGCTCTTTTTGTTGAAGAAGCAAAATATAATATAAAAAGATTTTACTCTCCTGTGCTGTCAAATCTGGCACCTTTCAAAAAGCTCTATAATGATACATCCACTTAAAGTGAATTAGATCACCAAGAACCCAACATAATACAACGAAAAAAAACCCAAACTATTTTGGGTTCTCTGTACTTGTACATCTAGCTCTCCTAGCTGAGATATAATAACCCCACAGAAAATGTATTCTATGTCTCTCCTGTTCATTTTATTCCTGCTAGAGTTATCTCTAAAAAGTATCTTAAATCAGTCTCAGTACACTGAAATTTATTACTGAATATAGGATTTTAGTGAATGCATCATGGTTGTGGTTTTAAATAATACTAACAACAAATATCAGAGCACTTTATATTCCTTAGAATGCTATGCACATTTCTAGTAGAAAATAAGATGCTACCTGCCCAATTAAAAACCAAACACCAATTAAAAAAAACAAAAAAGCACCCATCTTCTATTTCTAACAATAAAAAATGTATCATATTAAGTTTTCAGCTACTTTCAATAAAATGCTATCATGTACAAATCATATTAATGAAACCAGTCTTTCTGAGATTCTTTTTGTTCTGGGTTTTTGAGGAGCAGCCTCTGCATAAAACCTGATCTTCAAATGAAAAATAAAATCCTTCCTACCAATATCTAGAACTTAAATGAATGCCAATGTAAAGTTATATCTAGCAGGACAGGGTTTGATTTTAGTTACTGAACACCCCAACCTCTTCAGTGCACTCCACTACATCCCAATGTACCATTTTAGGAAATAACATACTTAAATGATTTTAACTCAAGTAACTATGTCTATGAAAACAACAGTGTGTTCAGAGTGGGATTTAAGTATGTTAGACTATTGTCCTTAGAGAGATTTAATCTGTGTAATGCAGGTGCAGTGCATCCTGTCCTTTATTTTACTCCAAAGTTTAAATGTTTCCTCTAGAGTTTTAAGATTATTGTGGCATCAATTTCTAACAAATATAAAGTACCCTACCTTTAAAAAAAATGGATTAATATAAGGCATAATGCTAAAGTATGTGTCAAGTGTAACCTTTATAACTTTGCTTGTCAGGTTTTTCCATTAGAGACCTCATAAGCAGCCCCTGCATATCAGTCACAGTGTACCCTGACAGGTTTAACCTTCCCAAGTGGCTGAATACACCATCTTCACTGCAGCCTATTGACCAAAGCAATAAGCCATTCTGTATAGTGTATTAAAGTCATTTTCCACATGCTACCTCAGCACGACCCATTGTTCATGCTGGCTCCTGCTGACCATGAAAACCTGCACTCCACACTAAATTGCTACACTTTACACCGTTACACCAGTTAAGCAGTAAGCCCCCTACTGAATTGTTTTTTTTCTCTTCATAGTCTAAAAAGCGCAGTGATTATCACAAATGCTCAAGATGTGATTTTAGACTGCAAATAATAAAAACCAACCCTGCAAATAATTTAAACACTTAAAATATATGCTGACTGTGGAAACTTTATTTTCGTTATAATTCACCAATCCTTTGTTCATAGATATCTAAGGGTGGCAGGCCATCTGTGCAAGCCTGAGCAGCCCTGGGCACTCTGTGTCAAAGGTTGCATTTCAGCGCCATGAAATTCACGCCGTCTCTGCTGAAATCAGCTTTGTTGCTAGACCCTGTGACAAATGAGTCCAATCTAGGCTGAATGCCCTTGACTTGACCCTGGCCAGTGAAAACAATAGGGCAGACTCAGCCAGTGGAAAAGATGTTCTGCACTAATGAACCCAGCGGTGGCCACAGGTCAGTTAAAAAAGAGGGGATAATGTTCAATCTTTTCAGGTGCACATTTATAATGAGAGAAGCACACAATCCCTTTCAGGATGGAGCACATATAACAAAGAAAGTATTTGTACACTCATCAAGGCTAATGGACCCTGAGGGTGCTATAGGAATATGTTTTTAATTTAATCTTTATTGAATGACCTTACACACTTCATTTTCTCTGCACGGCACCATGAAATGGACACACTCTCACTAAGTTCAGTGCTGAAAACAGATGAATATATAAATGACCATTGCCTGCTGGGTATGCAGATTAATTTTCTTCCCTTATTTTCACCTTTGTCCACCCTGCTGCTTGCTCCCAACACAATTTCTTATGGCAATATTTCTGCTATAAAGACTTTTTTTTTGCTGCCTACAGTTGCTGTACCATTTTCAGCATGGGATACTGCGAGGAGAAACGGTGTCTGGTACACGTATGTTCAAAGAATTTTTTATCACGTTTTTCTCCTGCTGCTCAGGAAGAGAAGTCCTTCCCCTCCTTCCTCCCATAGGAGATTGTTCTCCATGAACTTCTTCGATGTGAATCCATCCCAACCTCTGCAAACTGCTGCAATGTGGGTCACTCTTGCACAGGGTGACTTCCTTCAACGACAGGCTGCTCCAGAGTGGGATCCTCTCTCCACAGGCCTCCCACAGGGTCACAGCCTTGTCAGGCATCCACCTGCTCCAGTGTCTCCTCCACGGGCTGCAGGTGGATATCTGCATCCCCATGGATTTCCATGGGCTGCAGGGGCACAGCTGCTTCACCATGGTCTTCACTATGGGCTGCAGGAGAATCCCAGCTTGGGCACCTTGCGCACGTTCTCCCCCTCCTCCACTGACTTTTGTGTCTGCAGCAGTTCCTCTCTCATATTCTCACCCTACTGCTTTCTGGTCGCAATTACATCTGCGTAATAACAGGGATTTTTTCTCCTTCTTAAATCTATTATCACATAGGCAGTTTCTAATGTGCCCAACGTTGGCCAGTAGCACATCTGTCTTTGGAGCTGGGGATTGTCTCTTCTGGACACGGTGGAAGCTTCTGGCAACTTCTCACAGAAGCCACCCTTGTAGTGCGCCCCTCTTCCCCCTCCCAAGCCTGGCCATACAAACCCAAGAAAGAATACAGCCTTTCTCTAGCTGCTCTTCCTAAGCTGTCCTGTTCTTGCAAAGGGAGGCCTCGTATCTCTCAATGCTTCCAGTGCAGACCATGGACAGATTTTGGGATTTTTAAATAAATGCCTCTGAATGCAACTACACCAGGCCCTACAGAATGTCTTCCTATATTCTGTTAATAAATTGTGTTGCAACTCTGTTTCCTGCTGTGCTCCATTGCAGTCTGGTTTGAATGCAAACATAAATCAAGTTCATGCAAACTTCATTGAGGACCACTCATAGAACCTAAGCCTCAGTTTCCCTGTATAGATTATTACCAACACATGAAGAAGGACAAATCCTTGCCCTAAGCTGAAGCATGCCCTGGAAAAGTCTTCCATAAATTCAACTACTACAGTAGCTAACACAAGTTGCATAGAAACTTGCAGACTATACTGGCATTATAGCATTATTTTCCTGTAAAAAAGTTTAACTGGTATTGAAAGGTGGTGAGAAAAAGATACTAGATTTTCTTATGCAATTCCAGCACCCAAGTCCTCCAAACAATCTGCTCTCAATATAACCTTGTGTGCTAATTTCTTGCATGAAAACCAACCAATTTGAAAGCCACCTGAGCTCCTGCTCAGAAAACTACACCCCCACATGCAATCAAAAGAGGTTCTACTTGCAAAAGAATAGACAAATAAAGGTCAATAAAATCTAGTTTCTTACAAAAAAATAACAGCTGCATTTCCTCTTCCCTTTCCTCTAAACCAAGGAGATGACTGGAAGTCTCAATTAAGATGATTGATTACTTATCATTTTACAATGATGCCTAAGGATCCAGTCAAGTCCCATTTTTTTAAGTAGTCTGTGAACACAGTGATACAAAGGACAGTTCATACCTCAAAGGATTTACAGAATGAAGGGACAAGAAAAATATACAGAAAAAAAATGCAGAAGTACAGCTACATGAAAGGACTTACTGAAAGTGACCCAATAGACTAATAATAATTAATAGAATGTAAAGGTCAGCAGGACTAGGGCAGTGATCATGCCCCTGAGTGCCCCCTGCACTCAGCCCTGGCACACATGCACCTTGAACACTGTGTTCAGTTTTGGGCTTCTCATGGCAAGGAAGATATTGAGGTGCTGGAGCAGGTCCAAAGAAGGGCAGTGGAGCTGGGGAAAGGTCTGGATCACAAGCATGAACAGTTGCAGCTGAGGGAGCTGAGGGTGTTCAGCCTGGATAACCGGAGGCTGAGAAGAGATCTTTTCACTCTTTACAACTACCTGAAATGAGATGGTAACCAGGTCAGTCTCTTCTCCCAGGGAACAAGGGGATATATACACCTCAAGCTGATTCAGAGGAGGTTTAGATTGGATGTTAGGAAAAATTTCTTCATAGAAAGGATTGTCAAGCTTCAGAACTGGGTGCCCAGGGAAGTGGTGGGCTCACTGTCCCTGGGGGTATTTAAAAGGTGTGCAGATATGGCACTTGGGACATGGGTTAGTGGGGGGCTGGGCACTGTTGGGTTAATGGTCAGACTTGATGAACCTAAAGTTTTTTCCATCCCATGTGATTCTCTGATTCTATCTAAAATACTGGTATTGTTTAACAATGTTTAATGTCACCCATTTCTATCTTTTCTTATAGCAAACCAGGTAAGACACAGGTGTATAATGGAGCAGTACAACTGTACAGTCATAGTTAAAAGATGTGCACAGAACTATTCTTCCCTTGTTTCAGTTACAGGATTGACTGATTTTCGTAACTAAGTAAATGTAGCCACATTATCCATATGAACAAGGAGTATCATAAATGACATCAGGCTTTTGAGACCAATGCTCACAAGAAAAGAAAATGAAGGAAAAACTTAGATGTCTAATTTCTGAGGCTGTAAACCGGAGGTTGGCAGTGAAACTGAAACTCAAGAGAAT
This sequence comes from Oreocharis arfaki, assembly GCA_013398015.1. Lineage (NCBI taxonomy): Eukaryota > Metazoa > Chordata > Aves > Passeriformes > Paramythiidae > Oreocharis > Oreocharis arfaki. The sequence goes on from VZRR01000341.1 coordinate 160,318, forward strand.
TTTATAGATGTGATTAAAAAGTAATTTTTTTTTTTATTTGGCGTTCTCATGTATTACTGGGTTGCTCATAAAGTCAGACTATGGACCTAAATAGGAATTGGATTTTGCATTTGTTTAAGTAGACCATTCAAATGAGCTCCCAGAGCTCAAGAAGGAAACAGGATTTTCAGTTTTGCGTAATACACAGGGTTTATGGTGGTCCCTTAAATAATCAAAAGAATTTACACAACTAAAATAAGAATTTTAACACTGAGGAAAAGGTCATTGGGGTAGAGGTAAATCTAGGTCTTGTGTGTAAAAATGGTAATTAAAGCCATGAGAACAGATGAGATTGTTGAGAAGAACATATAAAAGGTTGCAAATCAACATGGCCACACAACCTCTCTGACCTTCTCTCAATGCTAAGCAAGTTGCTGCAGAAATCAATGATTTCAGAGTTCTGTAGTCCCACCAAAGCATATGTCTCTTATCATGAAAAGAAAGCAGTTTTCCTACTTCCACACTCCCACAACCAAATGCTAACCCCTACCCTAATCAAAAAAAAAAAAAAAAAAAAAGGGACCAAATGGCAGGAATATGACATTAAACCCACTGCAATAATAATAATTAGAGAAACTTACAGAAAAGTGAAGACACAGAAGCAGACCCTTGACCTACTCTTAAAGCATTGCCAAAACTATAGCAGTGCTCTGGAGCAAGAAATAAAAGATCTATACATTTAAGATGCTGAAGTGCGTGAACAGATGAGCATCAAAGCCAAAAAAGGGGCAATTTTGTTTGGCACGAAACTGCTTTTAAAAGTAACTCTTCAAAACAAGGTTTATTGTACAATAAATATACTTATCATTCTTTGATACAATGAGAAATTCAAAATTTCCTGTTGCTTTGCTATGCAGTTTGATTATACCATCATTCACAATACACAGATTACACTGTGGTTAGACAGCCAGAGTCAAACTTGTCTATGGCTGTGTCTCAGAAGCTCACAGTATGTTATTATTAAATTGCATGGATGAAAATGAAGCCTGTTATTTCTACAGCTAAATGGTTCATTTGAATGTGTGGACTCAGATTGAAATTGTGTGACTTTTACAATACAAAACAAAAAAAAGGACTAATTTTTTGGCCATTTCTCGATATGTGCTTAGTTGTGATTCAGTTTCGTAATTTTTTTTTTTCTGAGTAAACCAGGGTGCACAGTCAGTCTAGGAAGCAAGAAAAGATTCAGCCTAAGTTAAGATGCTGGTCGTGGTCAGATAAGAGATGCTTGGTACATGCATTTATTTTACAGTCCTGAGAGCGTAATTGATTTCTACCCTTGTATATACAAAGACATAAATTGATAAAAGAATATTAGAAGGGAATATAAATCAGATATCTAATTTATAATTGGCTTTCAACAAAATTTGATAATCTCTTTATCTCCCTTAAATTTACGATTGCTCTTTCTGACCAACTGAAATATCGTTCCTTTTTCCATAATGGATGGGCAATTCCTACCACTTACTTTTAATTCTGCATGAAGTAAACACCACAGTCAGTGCTGCTGCAGGATTTTTTGTCTTCTTCATTCATGTCCAAACATTCACATTAGTATAAGAATAATTCAAATATAGTATAACTAATCTTAAGTAGGTATCATTATGACCAAATCTGGGCAATAGTATTGGAAATTTTGAGTCACTGAAACTTTTCAGTGCTTTTGATGATAATTTAATTTTTTTCTTTATAATTAACTAATTTTGCTTTGAAACATAATGATGAATTTTAATTGATATGCCTAAACTTTACATGCTAACTTTATACTTCTTTGCATAATCCTTATTTTCCCCGTTAAAGAAAAAAAAAAGAAGAAAAAGGAAAAAGAAAGATTGGGAAAAAAGCAAACTATATCTATTAAATTTTCTCAAGGTCATTGCCCTGTGTCTTTTTCTGCTCCTCAACAAAGTACTCATTTTTCTTAGCTTCCTGTCAGTATACCATGATATCCTTCACATCTGCCTGTGCCTTTGCTTTTATTAACAGAAAATACAGCCATAGCTTTAGTGTCATGTGTACTATAAAGACAGGATTTTCAAGAGATTTGACAACTCTCATATTTTCCGAAGTATTCTCTATGTAACACAGAAACCGTTTATTACTGCTAAGTAGTGACTGTCTCTCCAGCTTGAATAATGAAGTCCTCTAGGTCAGTATTTTCTACAAGGATGCTAACAGGAATTTAAGGAAGAATTCCTCTGCAGTCCAGCACTAAAACAATGGATGTCATAATAGAAATCTATGTATTATCAATCTTAGATGCCACTATAATCAATCTAATTCTTTGGGTAATGAAAATACAATATGTTATTGTGTTAAACCAAGCATTTTCTTTTTCCAAAATGTTTATAAAACCATAATAAAATTATTTTTAGAGACCAGCTCTGCTGTGCAAGTTAGGATAAATTTAACCTTCTATGAACAGTACTTTCAGCTGGAGATTTACATTTACTGCAGGAGATTTACACGTACTTCCTGTGAAACAAATTTCCACAAGGTGCAGCAACATAGTTTTTGAGAATTACATGGCGCCCACACAAAACATTAAGACGTTTCAGTGTTTCACATTATTTTTTCTATACAAAAATCCTAAATTTACCACAAAATAAAAGATTACCCATCAGTAACTAACATATAAAATGTTTTTATTTCTATCCCAAAATGAAACAGTTCTTGAAACAAGAGTTTTTATTAGGTAATTTTCACAAAATTATAGAATACAAACTGCAAGATTTAGCTTTTGTACAAATAATTAGAAAATAACTGGTGAAATTTTAACAGGAGATGCTGTAAGCAATGCCCAGCATAAACACTGAATCAGAAACACACCACCCTTGCAAACTCTTAAAATAATGAATAATCTTTTTCATATGAGTAATCCTGCAAAATTCAATTATGCATATACTTAAGCCTTTATTTCTTTTTTCGTCTCGAAGGGTATAGCGATTTTTAATATCAATTGTTAAACGTGTTTGATATACATTATATGTTTCAGGTCACTTTATTTTAGTAACATAAATACTCTACTAATGCATAAGAGAAAACAGAAAAAATGATCACAATCCCTTAGCTTTCTGCTTGTATGCTATTTGGACTTGGTCTCTATTTGTGTTAAAGAAAACCAAAATGTACAATAGTTAGTCATAAGATGGATTCCAAGGTCAAAATTAAATTTATAATTCAGCATTGAAGTCAACTCTACTGCTTCTAGTTTTAATTATATGGGCAGTGTAAAAAGAGTGCTAAAATCAAACAATAATTAAAACCATTTTGAAACAAATGCACAGGACGAGTCTTACTGAAATTGCATCTAAAAACATCACTTACATGCTTTTAAGTCTAAGCCTGGTGTAATCGCACAGCATTCTCTGCTGCATGATTCATATTCAGGAGCCAGATTGTCCTCCCAGTGCAACATAAATAGGTTCTTCAATTATCGTCAGGCTGCAGACAGGACTGGAGGAAAAACTTATACATTGAATAGGAGGGAAACTGAGAAGAGAGGAGAGAGGTGCTGGTCATTGGGTGTCTCTTGCAAGATCCACTCCAACTAGACCATTTCTGACCATAGCGTACAGCTATTCTAGTGCTTCAGAGGATAAAGATTTGTTCTATTTGCTTGTAGCTTCTACTAATTCTAGAATAGTTAAAAGACCCATAGCAAAGTCTCCATTTCCAAGGCTCTTTACATTGCTTCCTCCATATTTCTTTTTAGTCATGTTCCTCCCTAGGCAGACCCATTCAGGGCTAAACTCTATTAATATCACTAATATTAAATATACCACAACGACACGTGAAAATCTAGTGCCCTTCTGAGCAACTATGCAGAGGAGCGCTATTCCTCCTTTCTCGGAGTAAGAAGCATTCACTGATACTAATACTAAGAAAAAAAAATCCTTGACATTAGCTTATTTTTTGATCTTTAAAGTGCTTTGCAAACTTAACTAATCTCCCCAGTACCTCACTCAAGTCACTTGTGCTGTACATAAGTGCAAATTGACTTGCGGAACTGGAGGGACTCACCTAAAAATACAGAACAAATATGTATCTTAATCAGGGTTAGATTTCAAGAGCCTCCTGCTTGAGCCTCTATTCATATTTTGATGCTTTTCAGTATGAATAAATTATAGGTTTTCAAGAATAAATGTGAGAGTGAATAAATAAGTTATAGGGACACATGATCATAGCCCAGTCCTGATTCACCCCAAGGCTTGCTCATTTCTTCATAGTACACTTTCAAGAGTCATAATATCTCAGAACAAATTTTAAAGGTAAACTATTGAGAAAATTCAGGTTCTCCTTAGGACCATGAAGGAAAACATGTGTGAAGTATCCTCTTGCCGATTGACTCTACAATCAATTTAATTTGGAGGCATACAGTTTTCTTCTCTATTTTCTGTTTCTGAAGGAACTACCTCTGCAGAAGATTAGGCTTACAGAAACTACATGTGCAAATGGGTTCGAAATGCAGAGCAGATGGCCACAAGTGCATTGGGCACCTACACTGATGAATATATGCTCATTCTACAGGAAAATCAAGTGGTTAAAGCCTTTGTCTGGTTGAAGTTCTTGTTCATCAAAAGATAACCAAGTACACTGAGATAACTGCAAAACTAAAGGCTGAGAAATAAACAAAGAAACAGTCTGCTTGCTCCCTAACATAGAAACACACAAACAGTTTGTAAATAACTTCAGTTTAATTATTTTTCTTCACAGCAGAAATGTCCTAGCAAAACAGCTCCAGATTCTGCTCTCTGTTTTCCAGATCTTCAGTGATCTCTTTTGACTGACACAAGAAATATTTTCTCTTCTGAAGAAAGAGATCTTTGGGTGGACATAAAAAGGTCTCTTTCTCTGATGAAAGTTATCTAAATACTCCCAGACTAAAATCCACAATGTAATGGTGTAATTTGCTTTTGCAAAGCACAGGTTAGAAATCAGAACTTTTCTGTCACTTTGTCAGTTCTGGAAAATTTGAATTTACATGCGTAATTTATAATTGTTGGGTCTAAACTAGCCATCTCCCCTACTCATCTCAAGTGGGGTACAGCAGGCTGTACTGTTCAGACAAGAGCTACAAGAGGGACACTGACTCAGAGGTTAGTAAAATACCCAAAGCAACAATAACAGTATCACACAAGAATTAACAAAATGAGACTGAGACCATTATGTTTTATAGGAAATTTTATAAGGTACTTCTAATATAAGGTACTTCTAATCAAAGACTCCATGAAGTAAATTTAAGGCTGCCTGATTCCTGAGGTAGAAAAAGTCACATGGAATTAATTTTAGCTCTTTATAAAACATCATTTTACTATAACATGGTAGGTATAACTAGATACTCTTCTTTTTTTTTTTTTCTTCAAATATATGGTTTCCAAGAGCTGTAAGACCCTAAATATTTCACAATATAGTGTAATGCTATTTTTGGAGGACTACTGAAAGAAAAAGGAAAACCCCAAAATATTGATTCAAAACTTCTGTAATAGCATCTACCATGTTCTAACAACTAATATTACAACGTACATAACATAATCAATCTGTCAGGTTCTATCATGAGGAGGGAGATGGGAATATTTTATTATCATAATAGGTTAGGATGATGATGACAACATTATTAGTACAAGAACTGGGAAAAAAACCCTTTTTGTCTAAATATCATACTGTTTTCTGATGTCTGTATAGTAGAAACAATATAGTACAAATGATAGGAGAAAAGAAGCCCATTGAGTGGCTATTTAATTCTTCTTGCACTTTGCTAGACTATCCCTCTGTCTGGGTTCAATGTTACTTCTTTTTTTTTTTCCATATCAAAGGGTATGTTTTTAAAAAGCTTTTACCCTTTAGGACCAAGACAAACTTTGGAGCATCTCCCAGTGGATACAGGTATTATCTCTGTCTTGCCCTAGTCCTGCCTATTCACATTCCATGTGTGATCTTTGATGGAAAACAGAAAAGAAGGTATCAGCCCACAGAACTACTCTGTGCTTTTTATGTTGAACAATTGTGCATCCATAGGTAATAAAGAAAAAGGACACCTTCAAAACACTTCTCATTTATGTTTTCTCTTTGCTCAAAGATCTTTTTTTTTCATCATTATCAATATTAAGATCAGATTCTGACCTTATTTAAACTAGTGCAATGTGGAAAAATCCCACTCTATCAATTTCATAGCTTGTCTTTCTACTTGCCACCAATTTCTAATGCTTCAAATTGTTCTATAATATTAAAAATATTTTAAATAGAAAGTTAAATCGTACATAAGTTAGATCTAACGTACAATTTCAGCATCTGGCCTTTATTAATAAATACTGTAACCATTTATGTAAAATTTAACCTACAATAAAATTTAGTCTAAGCAAAATATATATCACTGTATTATTCTAAATTACAACTGATAGTAATTACAAACTGAAGCAAGAATAGAGGCCATAATCATGCAAGAATATCTCTATTGCCTCAAGATATGTAAAAGCAACTAATATGTCAGCCTGGCTCTTGTAAATGCGCTAGCTACAGCTCTTTTCATTACACACTCATATGATCTAATTTTGTCACAGGCCTTGACTAACCTGGAGCAGACACTGTAACTCAGACCACGATACATTGCAGCTCAGTACATAATATTTTTCGAAACAGGAGGAAAGGAAAGAAGACTGCATATTAGAAGGAGTACTTGATCAGCGGCTTGCAGTGTTCACTTTCAATGAATGTCAGAAGAAATTCCTGGTATTATATATTATTTGTAGTCATATAGGTGCTGAAGAAAATATCTGAATTAGAACACTGACCACAAAATCTCTAATAATTTAGATACGCTGCATATTAATATTGCATATTATTAGTCTTACATTCTGGCTGTGTTTGAAACTGGTTGCAATGGAAGGAATTGTACCTTGGTTCAGTCAAGAGATACCAGGCACAAAAATCCAATGAGAAAAACTTGAATGTAATCAATGGCATGTTTTATACCTTTGTTGTTTATTTTCCTTTTTTACCGTTGTCAGGAGTCAATGCGATTTTGGAATATAATAACTGATTTTTAGATAAAAGTAAAATGCTTAGTAATCTTATTGATGAACGATATTTCAGTAATCATCTTGTTGATGAATAAAATCTCACTTGTGGTGAAGTTATAATTTGTGGGACCAGGAAAAGGCTGAGTGCTGAGATTCCCACCACTGCCCAGTTCGGACCCATTGAATCCCCACCCCAGCACTGCTGGTCCAAACCTGGCAGCAGTCTCTCATCTCTTGTCAAGAAATAGCCAGAGTTGGGAAAGAGATTCCTTCTCTTTGGCTTTTTAATTACTTACTGTATCTGAGCACTCAAAATGTTCCAAGGATTCTTGGTTAAGTACCGTTTTATTGTCTTCTCCATTTGCTGGAATTATATAGAGATTCAGAAGAGCCAGAAGAAAGAAATATGAAACTTTATGGACTTTCTACCTTTATCTTTTAAATCTACTTAACAGATTTAATTTTCCTCTTATTTGACCTTAAAAATGAGAATTAAAGGTATAAGCAAAAAAGGAAGTTTTTAGGAGAAATTTGCAAGGCATATATGTACACTGGACTTGTACCCAACAGAGTCCTTGTCTCTTGTGGATGTGTATTCATTTTTACTAGAGCAGAGTTGGAAGGTACTTGTACATGAACAGAGGAAATGGGGAAGAAGTACCTTTAGGAGGTTATCATTGCTTAAAATAATATAAAATTTGGTAAATTCATTAAATAAATATGATCATGAAATCTATATAATATTTCTTTTAAAAATCAGTATATGTATTCTAAACCCTAGCAGCTGAACACACACAAAGTTATAATATTCAATATTTCTATAGACTTTTACCTTTTTCAAATAGTAATTTAGTAAATCATGGCAATTGATAGAAGCAAACTTTACACAGGAAATAAATTATTCAACTGAAAGTGTTATAATAATAGGAAGAATTACGTAAATCTGATGAACCACTATGAACCAACATTATTGATTAAGCAAAAGTATTTTTCTTTAAGAATAATCTATGTTTTTTTAATTGAACTCTTCGTTGTGAAAATGAAAGTAGTTATTTCAGAGTAGGAAATAAACAGGGAACTCTGGCATGCTCAGCATTCCACATAATAATTTCTCTAAGTAGCTTTTATTGAAGACTACCTCACATACAAACATCCCTATCACACATTAAACTGAATTTTTAACTGTATGTTCAGAAAAAAATTGAAACATTTGATTGCATGCATTACAATGTAAATGCCTTTTAAAATATTGGATCATATTCTTCCATTCAAAGAAGTAACTGCAGCTGGAGAAGTCATAAAATACTGGTTATTTTCCTTTGAGTTACCTAATGCTTGCATACTAACTGGCTTCCAGCTCCCAATAATATTTTATTTTACCTGCATTATTCAGGCTGAAATCCTTTATGATTTTCAATGCTTTAAGACATTTTTCAAAGCACTTGGAAAAGATTTCATCCCCTTTATCCATCAGGCAAATGTTGGTGGTTTCACCAGGGGTACCACTGATGTTTTCAAAATATTTTAAAGGTGTTCAACAATTTGCTTTGGAAGAAAAGTTTCGTGTTTAGATAAAAATTAGTCCTGAGGGAAATAGTTTTGGGGGTTATCTTCCTTAAAATTTGTCTGTATTAAACAAATCTAAGTTGCTGTTTCCACATGCAAAATGCAAACTTGCATCTAATGATATTAACTGTTCCACCCTTACGGGTAGAATATGTAGTACACAAATACATATACATATATACTACTTATATATATGAGGCACCAGAAACCATATAGGGCCATATAGAAACCTCTATACTGTATGGAAGGCTCTTCAGGACTACGTCCAAATAATCCAGCTCTTGGTACTCAAATCAGTCAATGAGAGACACGTTCAGCATCTCAATGAGGACAGAATTCAGTGTGTGCACAAGCACGGTATAAGCAAGAGTTGTCATCACTACGTTTTTATCAAAAGAGTGATAGCTCCCTGGATCATTTAAGACAGAAAACATTTAATAATGCATTTTGAGAAGAGACTTCTTGATCTGTACATTAGCTGTATGTATGCAAAAACTTGTTGGAATACCTACAAGGGGAGAGCAGCACCTTTTATCTCAGTCATGTTAATTCACTACCCTCCATCCAAAGCAGGACATTAAAGCCTGGATCTGCACCCTGGAGGTGGTTAACCAGGGTTAAATGTGGTCATCTCCACTACTACTCACGGGATTTCAGGTAGCATCTCTTGACAGTGCTCCAACACCTTTACCAAAAGTGATTAGCAGAATTGGGTTAATGTTTATAAGTATCTTTCTGACCAGACTTCAGTCTTTTGCTCTCTGGCTGATTTTTCTTATGCTTTATTCACTTTGCAGTGGTTGCTGTGTAGTCTTGCATTCTTGCATTAGCAGGCTGACAAGTGTGCTTCCACCTGACCTGCAGCAGCATCGTTTCAAAAGGCTTTGCAGACCTGGAGAGAATTCCTGAGGCTAGGTACTCTCTGCTTCTGTCTTTTGCTTGCTGTACCAGCTAACACTACTCAGTAAAACACGTCTCTTCAGTGCTGAAATTGCCAATACCATCTTCATAAAGTATCTTTTAATGTAGAAAAAGCTTCAAAAAAACCCTCACTGCTCCGGTACTTTTGAATCTTATATTAGGCTTCTGAGTGTTGCAGAACCATACCCAAGTACTGCTACAACACAGGAACAGGATGTTTCTGTATTTTTCAATATGTAAATGGAATATAATCTATATTCACAATGTTTTAAAAATAAGAACTACATTTAAATTGACAGAAATAAAATGTAAATCACATCCACATTTTTATTTACATGAACATAGAGATGGTTGATTTTCTTACATGCTATTTAGTTAGCATAATTTGATCATTTACACAACCTAATCCTAGGATCCATTTTGAAAATAACCCCACCCTAGGTTACAGTTTCTCCAGCTTATGGAAATGCACAGGTTTATGCTGCCTCATGACCTTTGACCTTGTATTCAGGGTCAGATAAAAGGTATCTTCTCTTTGCCTATAATAGATAACTAAATCAGAAGCACAATTTGAACATAAAGATTGAATGTCAAGAAAGCTTTTTAAGCTTTTTTAAGCTATTTTGTGAAAGACCTGTTTGCTGTCTCTTATTACCAATTATCTTCATACTTTGCTAAACTGTAAACAGAACTGTAAAGTTACCAGAGTGGAAATGTTCCCTACCGCCTGCTGGGGCAGTAGTTCTAACTGCATTTATTTTTGTACCTGTTTTCTATCGAAACATTAAGAAGTGCACAAACTACAGCAGTGTACACAGCTTTTTGCTTGCTTTTAAGAGAGACTAGACAGTGCAAGACAGCCTCGGACTATAGAACACTCATAGTGAATACTCACTAAAAAAATAATAGGAAGTTTTTCTATAGCTGGAAAGTAGACACAGATAGGTCCCTAAACACTCCACTTTTCTACCAGATAATATAATCTCTGTGGTACCCAGTTTTATTAATAGCCACGTTTCTGAAGAATACGGGGAAGTTTTATTTTTCCCAATCCATCTTCCCCTCATTTTCTTCCTATCTAAAAGACTTAAATTCCTCTGATTTGTATAGAACCTTGCCTATTACTGATTTTGCGTTAGTCAAGTAATTGATGAAGATTGATTTTAATAGAATTTTACTGTCCATTGTAAAAGGCATTTAGGTGAGTATGGAACATCACTGAATCAAGTCCACAAAACTTCTAGAAGCTTTTTTATTTATGTTCAGATAAATTAGTGGGAAGCGAGAAGAACAGAATGGATGGGGAAAAGAAATGGTACCTACTGTGATTCTTGCTATGGTTATTATATTAAGTCATTAAAGCAAGGAAAGGAGCTGGAGAGTCACCATATTGATAATACCACAAGAGAAAATAGGAGATTATATCCTTCCTTGACTAGTTAATGTTATGCAATATAGCCCTTGTCCTGGAGACAAATTCACAAGAACAAAGCACAGTTGTCCTAGGAATTAAGACACATTTTTATATAAATTTTCTAGTAAATTATGTAAAACATAACAAAACTTGATTGCCTTAAGTATTTTCTTAATCTATGTATCCTATTAATAAGGAATCAGGAAAATAATTAAAACTGAATTCAACTTAAATGTAACAGATATCTTACTAAGGAGGTTGCTTAAAAGATTTAAAATATTTATGCAGCAGCAGCAAATAGCTTATTGTACATGAAAACAAAGAAATACAAGCCTCAGTTGACACATATATAGTAAGCAGACCATTAGGAGTTAACAGCTGTAGGCTAGGTCTAATTCAGTATTAGATTCACACATCTTAGCTTTTTCTTTTTCCAGAATCAATATCTGCAAATAATAAATGAGATCCCAAAGGGTTGAGTTAAGCTTCAACTGCCACAGAGTTACTCTGCAATTGGTCATTGACTCAATAATGCAGGTGAGCTTCACACTGTAGAACATCTTTAGCACACTATAATAGAAAATTAATAGCGTTCAAATCAGCAGCAGGGTTACCCTAAGGATTACATAATAGCTTGGGTTAGAACAATCATCTAGCTCCAAGAAGTGTAAAATGTCATAAAACCAGAAAGATATAGAATAGCTCATACATTAGGAATAATTTGTGTAGTGTACACTGACTTTTTTAAAACACATTAAACAACAAAGATCCATATTATAGAAGTGTAGAGCTGAAAATATTGCCAACAAGCCGCATTGCAGTGGTGTCCATGGGAAATATGAAAATCATATATCACTGTATTGTTAATAATAATGTGAGAGTAGAATTCAGTTTACTACTGCATTAGTACAGGATTCATGTTAGCTACTGTAACACTGTAATAAAAAGTGTAAAAATAGCATGTCCACAAACACCTATGTAAGGTACTAACATCTAACTAATAATGATTAATAATAATAATAATAATGCTTTACCAGATTGCAGATAAAATACAAGTATTCCTTACAGACTGTATAGGTTATTTTATTTTTTACTCTAGTACTTTGGAACATATTATATCAAGGGATTATATATATTCACTAACCAACTTAAGTGCATGAAAAATTATATGATACTAATTTACAACAGAATAGTATGGTAGCAATCCAACAGCATTAGGGACTAATAAACACCTGGAGACAAAAATAACATTCTCAGAAACCTAAAACAACATCAGAAAACTTCTGCCCTGCACAGCACAAATACCGATCTCCCTGAAACAAACAATACACTGCAGAACATGTAATATAATATCAATTATTTATTCAACCACTTTTCAGTAGCAGGGATCACTTTGCACAGTTAAGGGCCCAGAGAAGAAATTGAAATAGATTTGATTTCTTAATCTCTGTAGCACTTGGGGACAGGTAGACACTACAGGCAGTATTCCTAAGCATTAAAAACTAAGGTTCTGTCATTAATATTAATTTAAATGGAAAATGCTTTCCACAATATTTTGAAAAAATAAGCATAAAACCCTCAGCCTCCACAAAATCACTGGATTAATTCAGTTCATTTACTAAATAAAATACTGACCTCAGTTTTTCTCATTCCAATGCTGAACTACAAAATATACTCACTACGTGATGCTGACTGTCCCATTTCCAATTAGAAATTGTATATTTCTATTCCATCTCTCAAGCTTTCTGCATAGGTCCCTGCTGCTCCAAATTTAAATAGAACTTGACACACATATCATGGTCATTATAAGATCGAGTTCAGACTTACCCATGGGCTGCCACCATCCCATACATCGCCATAGAAAAAAGCAGCTCGTGGCATTCCCCACAGGCTACTTGTCTCACTTTTCAGAGGAGTAATGTCCTCACCCAGCTTGGCACCAGCTGTAGGAATAAAAGATTGGAGTGGAGAATAAAATCCTCTGTTGCTCCGGTGCCTTCCCTGTGGCTCTTTTTCATAGTGACTTGTGCCATACACAAAATGGCACCTCTCTTTAAAGGCGGAGAGGTCCGGGCTTTATATACCAGGCATGAGAATGTGAGTATACCACAAAACACGAGTTCCTTATCATGCGCTTGTTAGCTTGTCCAATCTATGGCAATCACTTTGGTCCCAGGGGTTGAAAGACACAAGACGCAGGGAAAAAGGAAAGCAAAAGCTGAAGAAAGATCAATACTGCACTGTGAAACAAGAAATGTAGGCTATTTACTTTTCATTGATCTGATGATGCAGGAGAAACACCTCAGACTGGCATTAAATTGAGGGAATACATCTTCTGTGTTTTTTCACCTCAAGGTCAAGAAAGAGTCAAAAAGAAATTAGAACAAACAGAAACTAATCACAGGCGTAAAATAAAACTATTAAACCACATTACAAATCCACATGGAAACATAACTAAATATCAGGCTGAATAACGTTCACAATAAAACAAACACTGCCAGTTCTTATCAATTTCAGCTTGCACCTGGACTGAATGCAAGAGAAGTGGCTGTATGAGGCAGGCTAAAACAAATCAAAGTCTAATGTAAGTGCAGAGGCCTCTTCAAAAAACCAAAAATCTTCCCCCATAGCATTAGAAACATCTATATGACTCACATCAAAGACAGACGTATGTGTTCATTTGCACTAATTTATTTAAACAAATTAAGTTTTACCTTTTCTAGTGTTAAAATAAAGGGAAGGGCGTGCTTAGGCTACTTGTTCACCTTAACTTAAAAGATGTGTAGAGTACATATGTTTGTACAGAAATGTTAAACATTGTGATATGAATTTGAAGGATTCTAGGTAAAAAAAAAAAAAAAAAAAAANNNAAAAAAAGATTACAACTGGAGAGTTCAACAGGCAATCACTAATGTAGTGAGAACACTACAGACCATCAAATGTTGTTTTAAGAGACCAAGTGAAAAGACCAAACGTCTGGAATTGAAATTTGTAAACAATTTGTTAACTATCATCCAAAGTTTAAATGTTTGCTTAAAATTTTCCCCAAATGAAATCCTGATCAATGCTCCTTAACATGGCAAAATGGACACCACCTCAAAAAACCATAAAAATGACTTCACTTTCATAAACAAATATAAGCACTGTATTAACTCATGGAGGTGAGAAGTATGCTGAAAGACCACCTCCTTCATAATTAGGAGAAGGGCAGAGTGAAGTCTTGTGTGGGAGGGCAAATAACAGTTTAGTGCTCTCAAAAAACAGGAAGAAAACAATGATGTGGTCTCACATAAAAAATACTGAAAAAAATAAATGAAATATAGGGATGTTAAAGGAGTCAGAGAAAATGAAGACATTGTCTTCTATCTCCATCGCTTATTCATACAGAGGATAGGTTAAACATGCTAGACAAGGTAGAAAATGAAGCCTTGAGAAAGAGGTGCAAAGTTCAGACTGCCTCTTTGACATTAAGGATTTGGTTCATTAAAAAAAAATACTCATTCATTCTTAGTGGTTCATTACTGTACTCACAGTTTAAATACAAAGCCTTTTAGCACTAAAGTACACCACCATACTCCTATGATGGAAAAAAATAAACATAATTTTGCTAGGTGTGGCATTCAGAGCTAGAGTCAAATGACAAATCAAGGAAAATAAGAGCAGCAAAGTGTGGTACATATTGCAATTATTTATTTATTATTTTCAGTGTAAAACATTTATAATTTTGCCAATAGCCATTATTTTTAAAATAGTTTTGCCATAGGGAAGAAATTTGAAAAGAATTGCCATGGATCACACCTTTAGATTAGAAGTTAGGAAGAGACTGGAAAACACTGAAAATAGTTTCCCTTGCTAGTGAAAACTAGGGGTTTTAACATCTGTTTAATGTTTTTAGAGATACTTTCAATTAAAGGTTATCAGTGTGAGTTTGAACTAGAAGAAATGCTCAGCATGGGACACAATTTTGGACACCTTTTTTTTCTGCTCATTTTCTTCCTGTGTTTTATTGCTGAAATCAGTTTTTGGAGTGAATGTCTTCTGTCAGCATAGGGTTGTTTTTAGGAGAGATTTAATTTTAATACCTAACACCTCAAAATAATGCTTAATACTGTTTCCACTTGCTCAGGGAGGTGTTTACCTTAAGGGAGATCTCAGCTTACTTCAGAGCAACCAACTTTTCTGTGATTACACAAGAATTTTGATGGGGAAATCCACCCATGTCTCCTTTTATGAGATTTTCCAGTGATTTCCTTCAAATTAGAGGACATCACAAAGGAAATTTTCTGTTCCTATATCAGGTTGAAGATAACTTTCTGGTTATGTCCAGCAGTGTCTGTTGGTATAATAATACATCCATCTTTTTAAAACTGACTTATGAAGAAAGCTCAGTCCTCAAGCTGAGCTTATTTGGAACAGCTGCTTCAAGTTAATTTCCTAGAACCATTTAATTGTACTATTTTCCTCAAAACTTCCTTTCTTTTTATTTTCCTTCTAGTCATTTGACAATAAACAAAAAACCCAAATCCATCAAAGTTTACACAACACAGCATTCTCCATGAGAAATCTTGCCAGAACAACGAACATAGCCTGCCAAAACAAGACAGCCATTAAAACACACAGAGGCCCTACACTGAGACATATGTTAGAAAATGCAAACTATGTCAGTGAAACCATGTGCAAGTACCAGAACTTACTGATAGAAATAAAGGGTAGAAATTGGTATTTCCAGATAAGCATTTGCCACAAAGCAATCATTCCCTGTCTTGGTCTTCTAGACAAACCATTAATCAAACATGCAGAATATCTTAGGTTAAAAAGATGTGAATTGAAATTCATAATTCTGATAAACACTGAAAAACAAGTCGAGAACCCCAGATTTGAACGGAGTTTAAATCTGTCCACGTCACACCTCCCTTCTGCTAATCTTTCCTATCCTTTTCATCTTGTTTTTCCTGTTCTTGAAGCGTTCATTTCTTTTCATGCTTCCCTTTTGTATCACTGTTATACCACAGGTAAAACTACCCATTTTTTTTGAAGCACCTTATTGTTGCAGCCGGGGTTTGGTAGTAAAGAGGCTACAACCTTCTGAAAGGTCTCTGTCTGAGAGCTGCAAGGCGAGGCCACTGCACACACACACACTCAGACACCCCGGAGAGTCTCCTCAGAAAGCTGATGGCACAGAGTCAGGATTGGTCTCCGGGACGGGCTTATTCCAGCCACGTGCGTGTGGTGCAAGTCTAGGGAGGCAGATGAAGAAGGGACCAACAGAGGATGAGCAAGAGAGATGAAAGAGGAAGTGTTCAGGTTTTTATATGGGGTCAGTAGGGGTGGGGAGAAAACATCAGGGACCAATAGTCTGAGGGCATGGGGGTGGTACACATGTGGGGCTAGGGAAAGGGGAGCAAAACAAGGCATGCTGGGAGACACCTTTTGGTCTCCCTAGCTCAGGGAGTGTGGCCAGGGCACATCCAGGGGCTGCTGTGGCTACAGGCTCCCACAATTCCTCATTCTGTAGTAATTTAAAAAAATGCCTCTTCTAGGGATTTTAGAACTAAATGTCTAAAACAACTAAATACACAAAAGACAACAAAAATGACTAAAAGAACTCATAAAGCAATTTTCAACAAAGAAGCAAGCACTGTGAGCTCCCAGTGTCTAAATAAGTCTTTGATTATGTCTCTCATCTTCTGGATGCTGGCGTGGATGCTCTCGCTGTGGGTTGTAGGCTGTGACACAATCCACGCTTCCACTGCCAGTGGTACCAGGAGCATCTAGGGGACAATAACACTGTAGGTGATGGGCTTAAGGATGGTGAGTGTGGGCAATGCTGCTCTGGCACATGTTTCTGTTGGGGTATTAAACAAAATTATTAAAAAGGTTGTAACAAAAAGGATTGTAATTAAACAGAGGTATGAGGGAGCGTGGCTGCTGGAAAAGTAAGGTAAAGGGGTGGAGGTGTGGGAGGTAAACAGGTTGGTGAATGAGAGGAGGGAGTAAGGTCTGGGTAAAGGGGAGCAGTGACAAGGTAACAGGGGTATGGGGATACATGACTGGGGGATAACGTGGAGGAAAAAGGGGGTAAATTTTGGGAAGGTGCCAAAAATGGAACTTAGCAGTTTGTGGATCTGGTGGTGGGACAATGGGTCGCTGTCAGCAGTGGGGATCTGCATCGTCTCCACTTCCAGTCTGCGTCCTTCTGGTCTTGAGGTAGCTGCTGCCGGGTTTCCATTTGGGGTCGTTGGAACATCTCACACGTCCAGAGCTGCTGTTGTTCGTAGGCAGCATCTGAGGTTCTGGGGCAGCAGGCAGGGCAGGGCGGGACACCTTGGTGCTCAGTGTCAGCATGCAGGGCTGTTTCGCAGGGCTGTCACCACGCTCTGCTGGCTGTTTCTCGAGTGTCTCTTGTGGTGACGCGGGCATGTCGGGCAGTCTGTAGGTGAACGGCTCGCAGGTTGCTGAGAGTTTATGATGACTCGGTGTTTTTGGTAGTCTTTAATAAAATGTCCAAATCTCCACAGCTGTCTGTCTTTAAATGACATGGCGAGAGCTTCTGCCACCTCTTTTGAGACTGCTTGAGCTGTAGTTGCCTCAGGAGAAGTCAGTTTAGTGAGGCTTCAACCATTTGGTTGATGGT
>VZRR01000347.1:0-11180 GCA_013398015.1 Oreocharis arfaki
GAGGGGCGGTCACGTGGCCCCGCGGCGCTCGCCCCGCCGGGGCTGATGGGCACAAAGGGAGGGGCGGGAACCGGGCACGGGAACGGCACCGGGAACCGGGCACGGGGAACCGGACATAGGGAAGCGGGCACAAAGACTATTAAATCTCAGCTAAAGACGGAACCGGGAACTGGGCCCAGGAAATGGCTCTTTAGAATCACCCCGGGAACCGGGAACTGGGCACGGGAGCCGGCCCCGGGGCACCGGGAAGTGGCCACTGGGAATGGGGGATTGGGCACGGGAACCAGGCACCGGGAATGGGAATGGGAGCCGGGGACGGGAATTAGCTATTGAGAATCGGGACTGGGAACCGGGACCGGGCACAGGCTACCGGTAACTGGCCACAGGGCACAGGAACCGGCCACCTGGCACTGGACTCCAGGTACCGCCACTAGAATTGGCCCTGGCATGGGCACTGGGCACCAGCGCCGGGCAGTGGCCACCGGGCACTGACTCAGGCACTGGTACCGGGCACTGGGCACTGGCACCGAGCCGGACCCCGGCTGTGAAAGGGTACGAGAAATAAATAAATAAATAAACGCACCGGGCCAGGCACCGCCACGGGGCCTCACGGGAACCTCTGGGGACAGCCAGGCCACCACCCGTGTGGGTCAGACCGGGACAGGCCACCGGCTGCACCGGCACCGTGGCCGGACAGTGCCCGGGCACAGCAGGGTTTGTGTGGACTGTACCCTGCTGGGACGGAGCCATCATCGCTGCATGTCCCCACACCTCCCTGGTCACAGCCCGTCCCGTGTCACCGCCCCGATGTCTGTCACCGCTGTGTCCCGGTGCCACCGGGGTTTGCCCAGGAACGGCCGCTCGCTCCGGCCAAGCACGGTCCGCTCAGGGGCGGGGGGGTTCACACCATCACTGGACGGTCACTCCGGCCGGACCCAGCAGCGTGGGTCAGCCAGGGGCACAATGAGCCCGGTTCAGGCGGCACCGGGGAAGGAGTTAACGGCGGTGGCGGTGGCGGTGGCAGACGTCACGGCCGGCCAAGCCCGCGGGCGGCTGAGGGGGCGGATCGGCGTCAGCGCTTGACGTCACCGGCGCGGGGGGAGGCAGCGCCGGTGGCCGCCGATAACCCCCCCCTCAGCACGGGCAGGATGCGGCCCCCGCGCCGCCGACACCCCGGGCACACGCGGGGCCCCGGGGACACCGGGGCGGGTGACGCTGAGCCGGCCCTAATTGCGGCCAGATGCTTCCCGGCCCGCGCTAACGAGAGCGATAAATCAGCGGTGTCAGCGCTGGGAGCGTGGGGGGGACTCGGGGGACCCTGTGCCGGTGCCGCGCTGACCCCGCGCCCCCGGCTGTCCCGGTGCGAGGAGCTCCAGCCCCGGCGTGTCCGTCCCGTGTGCTGCCCACGGGCGGCGGGGACGGCGTGGCACCGCGCGGGGCACGGCACGGGGTGTGGGGACAGCATGGCACAGGGCACAGCGCAGCCCTGGCTTCGGGGGACGCGGGTGACACCCAGGACAGGGCTGGCGCAGCGCTCGGGGCCGGCGCACGCAGTGCTGGCACGGGGGAAACTGAGGCACGAGGGAACAACTGGGATCTACCCTCCCCCCACAGCTGCTGTTAATTAAATCCCAAATACACGCAGTTTTATTAAATCTCAGCTAAAGCAGAGCGGACCCAGCCCCGTGTCCCGACCCAGGGTGGGCGGCAGTGGCGGTGCCAGGGCCGGTGTCCTCGGGGGCTCGGCCGGGGAGCAGCTCCCAGGTGAAGCCGCCGTCCGCGTTTCCGCTCCAAACCCGTCATTACGGGCGCGGCCGCGGCCGGACCGGCAGGTTCAGACTTTCCATCGTGACCAAACCCGGCCGGCGAGGGACAGGGACCAGGGCGGGGGGTAAAAAGGCTCCCCTTCCCCCTGCCCCAACCTCACTCGGGGACACCAGGCCGGGGACACACCTTGGGCACGGCCACCTGCGCCCCACGGGCACCGGGGGGACCCACACGTGCTCCCCCACCGAAATCGGGGCAAGCAGAACCAGCTTGGGCTGGAGATGCTTTTGGCAGTTCCAGGCAGGAACCAGCCAGCCCCGGGGCCTCCCGGGAAGAGCGGCTGGCCAGTGGCCAAGGATGTGAGCCACGAGCCGCGCTCCGGCCGGGCCCCACCGGCACAGCCCCGCCACCCCTCCCCGCAAGGGCCGCAGCACCCCCGGGCTCGTCCTGCAGTGTCCCCCCACCTGCTCCCAGCCTGTCACCACTGCTGCTCATCCCGCATGTCCCTCGTCCCCAAACCGAGAGCCCAATGCCTGCAGGGAGCCAGCAGCTTCATTTTCTTAATGAGCGTTTAATGAGGGGCGTGAATCAGTGGCCCCTTCCGCCAGGGCAGACCCGTGGGGAGGTCCCCGTGCAGGGAGCTGGTGGCAGTGCCACCGTCCCCACGGCGGGCTGGCCGAAGCTGCCATTCCCGGAGGCGTCGGAGCCCGGCTCGGCCCCGCCAGCACCCCCTGAGTCAGTGCCCTGCCACCTGCCAGCCGGGCTATATTTACCCCGGAGCAGGCGGCGAGGATTTGGGATGAGCCCACGCCGCCGCCGCCGGACCTCGGCGAGGCACGACGAGCCTCAAGCAAGGCCACGGCCACCGGAGCATCCTCACGGCTCCTGCTGTCCCCACCTCCCTGGCACCACCGGGGCCGTTCCCTGTGTGCCACCGGAGGTGCCTGATCCCGCTCAGGCCAGGAGCTGAGACAAAGCGCTGGACACTGAGAACGTGGGCTGGACACTCGGTGCCCGTGAGCGACCAGGGATGCATCCACGTGCCAAGATCCCCCTGGAAAAGGGAACAAGCAGGGTTTGCACCCCGGGATTTGCACGGCAGGCACCGGGCACGCAGGGGAAGCTGCCTCTTAGTCACTGCCACAGGCAGGGAGAGAGGAACCGAGCCGGGAAAACAAGAAGTCACAGCTGCCAGTGCCTGTCCCCAAACCTGCCCCTGTCCCTGAGGAACCCCCAGGGGCCACGGGGGCCTCCGACAATTAAAAACAAGAATTAAAAAAAAAAAAGGAAAAAAAAAACCAAAACCAAGAAAAAAAACCAGAAAGAAAGAGAGAAAGAAAACAGATTTTAAAAGGAAAAAGGAGGAGGAGGAGGGTTTGACGTGTATTTTTAGTTGCTTAGCACAGCCCTGAAATATTCTGGCAGCCACTCCCTCCGCGTCGCTGGTGTGTAACTATTCCTGTGCTGCCTCCTCGGCGAGGCTCAGAAGTTATGAGTCACCGTGGCCAGAGAGACACAGCCCCGCGGCTGCCGGGGCTGCCACCAGCTCAAGTGCCACCGAAATATCCCGGGAAGGCAGCGGGGAGGGTTTCCAGGGTGGCCTTTGCTGGGTCTTTCCGTGCGGGACGCGCCGGCCCTGCCAGGCTCTGCACCCACCCACGCCGGCAGCCAGGCGCAGACCTTTCTTCCTCCTCCCTGGTTGTTGCTTTTATCTCGCTCCTCCCTGTTTTGTTCAACTTTTTTTCTCGGTTTTCAGCCTCCCTGCGCTGCCACGGGGCAGCGACGGCCCCAGCCTCCCATTTTTTGGGGCAGAAAAAGCCCGAAATGACAGCTGAGCATCGATGCCCTTCCACAGAGCCACCCAGCTGCCCTTCGAGATGGGGGACAAAAATATTCCTGCAGAGGTGGAAAAAGGAAGGGGGGAAGCAGGCAGGGAATGCTGCTAAAGCCCGTGGTGTCATTAAACAAATGCAGAACTTAACGAGCTCCATCACCTGACCCCAGAGCCTGGCCAGGAGATAAGGAACACTTGGAGGACTCTACCCTGAGCTGGAGCCAAAGGTCCCATTGTTGCAAGGGAGGATTTATCCTGCCAGAACAGACCTGAAATCCCGGCAGTGCTGGAGCCGCTTCCCCCTCCAGCAGGGAAGCCGCAGCACACGGAGCCTCTGCGGCTGCAGGGATCCGAAGGGAGGGAGCAGGTTGGGAAGGGAAAGTCTGACACAGCCTGGGCTTTGTTAAAATGCCACACGAGTCTTCCAGCAGGGAGGACACATCACCCCATTCCCTGGAATTGGCTCCCTGGGAGAAGCCTGGGATGAGCGCGGAGTGCTTGGTTGTGGCCTCAACAAGGAACGGCTCCACAGAGAACACGTGGCTGGTGCTGGAAGCCGAATGTTTAGGGATTTATCCCCGATTCCAGGGCTCAGGGAAGGGCTCTGGGTTGGGCAGCATCACAGACACACAGAGGGAGGCGGCTGGAAGAGGCTGGAGATTTATTCCCACTCACCACTGCGCCCAGTTCTACAAACATTAAAAAAATAAGTCTATAAAAGCATGTTCTTCACCCCTTTTCAGTACAGTGGTGATGGCAGAGGCTCCAATCTGAGAGCCAGTTGTACAAACCCCAAACCTGCTCAAAACGAGTCACAACATCAGTTCTCCCCCCAAAACTCAGCTGCTTCCTCCATCCAGGGGGGTTGAGGCACACCCAGAGCTGTTTCTTCCCCCTCCCCGTGCCCTCGTGCAGATGCTGAATTCGGCTCAGCCAGGATATTCTGAGGGTGCATTTTGCTCATGGGATGGAAGACTGGAGCAACCTGACCTGGGAATTCCCAGGAGTTTTCGGAACCTACAGGAGGGACACATTCACACACCGGCCTGTGTCCCCAAGGGAGGGTAATTGGTGGCTGGGGAAGGAAGTGACAGGTACAGCCAGTGAGGTCAATCACCAGGTACTGGAAGAAATTAGGTTGAGAAATGTTGTCAGAGTTCAGGACTTGGTGTCCCAGCAGAAGGGAGAGAGTTTTGAGAGCGGGGGTGGGGGGGGAAATAAATCCGTGTAAATCAACTCAAGTTACTTTTCAAAAGAAATTTTAAAAAGTCCCCCGTGAGGAATAAGGGGAGCACCAGCCTCGTGCAAAAAGAAAAAAAAAAAACCAAACAAACTACAGAAAAAACCCTGTTCCTTTGAAAGAAACTTCTAATCTGAAGTCAAATTAGCAACGAACTAATTGGGAAACGCTCATTTGTCACAAAGCTCTCTTGGGAACAAGCCTTGAAGGCCAATGTTCACCCCAAGTTCTCCTTTAAGCCATTGGAGAAACAGAACTCACTGGCCAGGAGAGGAAATGCAACAGCTTAAAAGTTTGTTGGTTTTTTTAAAAAAAAAAAAAAAACAACCCAAACCTTTAGGACTATTCACGCACAGGAACAACATCCTCAAGTTCAGTGTTTTTAAACCAAAACACATCTGTTACAAACAAAACAAGTTTCCCGAGCTTCAAGTATTTTTAAAAAAAAAAAAAAAAATCCAAACAATCCAGAAAGTGTTTGTTTGCCTTCCTTCTGGTACCTCTGAACAGGAACATACTTTAAATTAAACCTGGCGAGCCTGAAAAGTTCACTCTCAGGAGAAGGCAGAACCTCGGTCCTTAACCACGAACGAATTTTTAAAAAAACATTTCCAATGATTTACTGACTACAAAGGAGTGAAAACTCCACCAGATTAAAGCGTGAGGGGCTTCCAAAGGAACATGATTTGGGCTCTGATTCTGATGGGAGAGTGGGAAAGGGAACGTTTTTGGACACGTGGCAACCCTGAGGTGACAAAACCCAAACTGTCCCCGGCCCTGGTGCAGACATCTCACTGCTTGGCTGATTGCCTGCCTGGCTTTTTTTCCTGCTGGCCTCTTCCACTGCCCGGAATTCCTCGGCCACGGCCACCGAACACACCTGGGGAGCAGAAAGGGAGAGGTAACAGCATCCCTGCGAGCCAGCAATGACTCAGAGCGCCAGTTATTCATGTTTTACCCAAAAACTTGCTTAGTTTCGAGTCTTGGAAGCAGAAATGTGACTTTTTGATTTCTCCTTTTCCAGTCCCAGACCTTTCTTTCACAGATGTGTGAACTCATCCCCCCTCAGCAGCACGTTCAGCGATATCTCCCTGGTGTGTTTATCTCATGTTTAATGTAAATCTCCTGGTAAACTGAAGTTTCTTCCCCAAAAATGGAACCAGGGAAGTGACAAATTTAAAATCCAGGTTGTGACGTGTCCCCTGAGAGCCGTGAGGGCAACCCAAAAGCTGGACAGAGCAATCCTTGGCTCTGGAGAGGGCACTGGGCACAGGACAGCAGGGATTTGGGAGGCTCTGGTGAGCTGAGCATCCTCAGACCCAAAACCACAGGAGCTGCTGAGCCCACCCCTCAGATTTACCCCCAAAAATCCATCCTAGGGACAAAGGGGTGCGGACCCACCCTGCCACACAAAAGGCAGAACCCAAAGGGAGACCCAATCCTTCTCTAGAGGAGGAGACGTGCCCGAACCAGAGGCAAAACATAAATTATTCCCAGCCCTGCAGTGCTTGGGATGCTCCGGCTGCTCCTGGAGCAAAGGCTGGCGACTTCTGAGTTTGGCAAGCAAGAAGTCAAAGGAGGAGGATTACCAGTGTCAGAAACAACAGCCCTTTCAACTGTGAGCACAATTACAGCTCCCCTCCTGCCTGCTGGCCTCCCAACAAAATTGTCCTGCCTTTATTTCTGGTTGTTGGGTTGGGTTTTTTGGTTTGGTTTTGTTTTTTTTTTTTTTTTTCCTTTCCCTCCTCCCTTTTCATGTCTCAGTAATGAGAGCCAAACCTTTGAGCTAATTAGCAAATGCCGAAGCCTCCCTTGAAAATATTCCATCAGCGAATCGAGGCCGCACATGGGAACAGCAGGAGCTCCACCTCGGGGCTCAGCCCTGCTCCCCACGGGGTGGGCACGGCCACAGCTCCGCTGCTGACCCAAACTACCCGAAAAAACTGCTGTGGGCGCTGCGAAGGCGAGGAGGGGAGCAGGAATAAGGGTTTGGAAAGGTCACTTCTGCGTGCTGGGGGCGCGGGGATTTGGGGAAAAGGAACGGGGATCGCGGGGCGCCGCACCCCGACGGCCCCGGGTCCATCCCACCTGTCCTGCCAG
Organism: Oreocharis arfaki; assembly: GCA_013398015.1. Lineage (NCBI taxonomy): Eukaryota > Metazoa > Chordata > Aves > Passeriformes > Paramythiidae > Oreocharis > Oreocharis arfaki. The sequence goes on from VZRR01000347.1 coordinate 6,942, forward strand.
GATTCCTGGCACAGCCAAAGCAGGGGCAGCTCCTTAAGGCAGCTCTCTGGAGAGGCTTCACACGTCCCTGTCCCCACCCCCAGGGCTCCTTCTAGAATTTAGCTCGGGATTTTTAAGCTCCGGCTGCAGGCGAAGCCCGGGCCGAGAGCAGCCCCGGGGTTGTGGGGTGACCACAAATCCCAAAGACGTGGCATTAGGGGTGAGCAGGAGAGCAGAGGAACAGCTGCCAGGCTTCCAGCGGGATAATTTGGGGGAAAAGGAGCAGCATATCCCCCAGCTGAAGTGCCCTGGGATCACCTCACCCCGTGAAATGGGAAGGGCTCTTTTGGTGACCTATTTCTTCTGAAGTGGCAACCTCCCCTTTATCAGAAACATGAATTATTCACCTTTCAGGAGGAACTCAAACCTTCAGATTGTCGGGGTTTTTTTAAAATATAAATACATTAACAAATCAGGAAATCCAAAGCCCCATTTTAACAGGGGTGAAGATGAATTTTTTTCTCTCGCTGCCATGGTCTATTTTCACTCTTTTCACCCAGAACAGCCACTCTTTTCCCCACAGACCTGCTGAGCTACAGCTCTGCAGGGCCACGCTCACGAACGAGCCAGGAGGAGCTGAAACAGTCAAGTTCAGACTCTCTTAAGCTCCTGCCCAACCCCAGGAACGAGGGAGGCCCATCCCTGGCACGAATCCTCCCTGTTCCTTGGCAGGGGCTGCCTTACGCACTCGCTCGACTGGATCCTGCACAGGAGCGGCTCCAGCTTCCCCCAGACACAGCCTTGGGTTTAAAACAGAGCAGCAGGAGCTGTTCCTTGCACAAGAGGGGGGGATTTTAAAAGGCAGGGATCCCACTCCCCACTGTCCAAGCTGGGAAAAAAACCTGGGATTTTTACCTCGTCCAGCTCCTCCAACCCCACGGCCCTTCTGCTGCTTCTGCTGCTGCATCCCACCGCGGCCTCTGCCCTTGGACACCACCTCCTCCTTCACCATGTCAATGATTTCGTCGGGGATCCGCAGGTATTTGATGGTGCTGCCACGGATGTAGCACTCTGGCATCCTCCAGAACTTGTCCCCGTCCTGTTGGGGAGCAACACGTGAGGCCACGAGCAAAACCTGGTGGTTTTGGGTCACTTTTAAGGCACCTGAGTGTTTCTGGAGAGGGAGAGAGCTCCAGCAGTCTTTGCTGGGAGCATTACCTGTAACCAGCTGTGAAAAGGGGGGGGTTTAACTCCTCAAAAACACACAGAGCCCCACGAACCACTGCAGTTTCAATTCGTTCCATGGCTACCTCAAACACTGGCAGAAAGTGTCAGGGTGAGGAAACAAGGCCCCTTCTTCGTACGAGAAGGGAATTGAAAGTGGGACAGGAGACACGAGTTAGAATCGTGGTGAACGACCAGTTCTGGTAAGAAAAACGCAGCTGTGGCCAGGATCCTTCTCCAGCTGGGAGTCACCCCCACTGCTTCACTCCTCTGGGGTGTGGAGGGAGCAGCGAGGCAGCTCTGGAGCCAGCTGGCTGTGGGACGTGAGGCTCCAGAGCAGCTGAGGGAAATAAGGAGCTCGCACATTATATATTTATTAAAAAAAACCCCAAACCAACAAAACTTCAGGTGCCCAGTTTCGGATCAGCCACCTCCCTGCGTTGCTTTGAGGCAGTTTCAGGGTTTTCCTGGGATACCCCGTGGGCTTCCCTGGGACTCAGCCCTGCAGGGTTTCAGCGAGCATTTGTGGGAACGAGCACCCGGCGCTGAACAACAACTCCCTGGCCATGATGTAACTGGGAGGAGGGACTGGGACCCGCCTCGTCCCGGCTCCGGCAGGGCCTGGCTGCAGCTGGGATGGCTCCAGCCCAGCGATCCTCATGCGGACGAGGCGCCGGCTGTGTCCCGGGAGAGGAGGTGAAAGCAGCACGCCCCGTCCCTCCTCTCCCGGGATACAGCAGCCGCTTCCCCCCCACGCCCCCGAGTGATTTTGGGGCGGCTCTGCCTGCACGGGCAAGCCCAGAGCAGAGGAGCAGCAATTCCCTTCCAACAGGCACCCGGCAAACCCCACCCTGCCTTGGATGTGCCTGGCTGCTCCTTGGCTCGGGATGCAGGAAGGGATGGAGCTCCAAACTCCGTCGCTTCCTCGTTCCGGCCTCCCCCGAGTAAACAAGAGGCTCCCGGCTCGTTGTCCCGTGCCATCTAGCGGCCAGTGCCACCAGTGCCACCAGTCCAGCCCGGCAGACCCACGTTCACCCGGGATTCGGGGGCGTCAGAAGGCAGCTGAGGCCGCTCTCCTGTGTGCCAGGTCACAGAATCGTGGAATCACAGAGGGGTTTGGGTTGGAAGGGACTAAAAGATGGGCCAATTCCACACTTTCCACCGTCCCAGGTTGCTCCAAGCCCCGTCCAGCCCGGCCTTGGACACTTCCAGGGATCCAGGGACTGCCACAGCTTCTCTGGGAATTTCATCCCAAACCCTCACCACCTTCAGAGGGAGGAATTCCATCCCAATATCCCATCCAACCCTGCCCTCTCTGTCAGTTTGAAGCCATTCCCTGTGTCCTGTCCCTCCGTCCCTTGTCCAAAGCTCCTCTCCATGCTTCTCGTTGGCCCCTTCAGGCCCTGGAAGGCCACAATGAGGTCACCCCAGAGTTTCTCTCCTCCAGGCTGAACAATCCCAACCCTCTCAGCCTTTTCCCACAGGAGAGCTGCTCCATCCCTCCGATCATCTTGGACTCGCTCCAACAGCTCCACATCCTTCTGGGTGTGATTCCAGATCACCCAGAGGGAGCAAAGCCTGAGCTGCTGCTCTTCCCAGGCAGAGCACAGAGCCTTTGGAAGCAAATTTCCAAGGAGAAGGGCAGCATCACCTGTGTCCTGGGCACGGGTAAGGCTTTGCTGTCACCTCCTGAGTCCCCTTCCTGCTAAATCCAACTGCGGTTCCTTGTCCCACCATGACCCGAGATGCAGCCACAAATTCCAAACTCCCCTGTTCCACCCCAAAATTCCCTCCCAAGCCTCACTTAGGGTGTTCCCTCTGCCACACTGATGTTCCCCAGCAACATCACTCCGACCTGCTGTCGTGGAGACAACGGGAACTGGGGGTTTGCAGAGAGGTTTTTGGAAGAACACGGATCCCTGCCAGCCTCTCCCGTGGAGCTCTGACATTCCAGGGCCGGGAAAGCACAGCAACAGCTCGATTTCCATCCCTCTGCGCTTCCCACAGGGACGAGACCAGACATTTCTGATGGAGGTCAGAGCCCAAAACACAGATCCCAACCTCTTGCAGCAACTTTGGCCAAGGGCAGAAGTCCCAGATGGCCTCAGTGAGTGAACCTCAGCGGGATAGGCTGCGTCTAGAGGCACGCAGGGAATAAAAGGGATCGCGGTGTTTGAGGCTGCCTGGGACAGGGGAAGGCTCTGTTTTTTGGGAAACCTGGATCAGCACCACAGCACGTGGCCCCCAGCCCCTCACCCAGGGGGAGGAGGGACCCCAGCCCTGATCCTGTGCTGTGCAGAAAGTCACCTGCACACACACACACACAAGGCTGCTCCTTCATCACGGACATTATCAATAACGAGATTCCATTTGCGTTTCAGGCAGAGGTCACGCTGCGAGCTAACGCAGAGCCAGCCTGGCTGCAGGGACGGAGCTTGGGAACCCTTGGGGACAGTCCCCGGGGGGACAGTGGGTGGGTGACCCCTGCCCGGTGCCGGTGCTCCGGCCTTACCCGCGACGTGCAGATGACCTCCCGCAGGTTGATGTTCATCCAGTTGTCGCAGCTCACCAGGTGCCCGTTGTACGTCTCGCCGTTCTTCAGCTCCACCAGCTGCGAGAGAACAGGAGTCACGGGGCGCCGGCACAGTCCCGCTACCGGGACGTGCCCGGTGCCACCCGCACGGCACCGGCGGCGGGAGCGGGGCTGGGCCGCGCGGCCGGTACTCACCATGGGATGGTTCTGCGCCGTCTTCAGCAAGGACAGGGGCAGCTGCGAGGGGAAGAGAAGAGAGAGGCCTTAGGCACCGACCGACAACGGGACACCGGCCGGGGGGCACCAAGCCGACCACCGAGCGGGGCACCGGGCACGCCATCCCTGGCGGGGGGAGACGAGCCAGGCCCTCCCCACCGCTCCAGCCTCCTCCCGACCCCGGTTCCCGGTTCCCCGTTCCCGGTGCCGCCGCTCACCATCGTGCCGGACCCGGGAGCCGCCGCCGCGCCGGGCGCTGCCGCTCAAACCGCCCCCGGCTCCACGCG
>VZRR01000350.1:5928-27608 GCA_013398015.1 Oreocharis arfaki
GGGGTAGGACAGGGAAGGGGAGACCACCGTGGTGGGAGCAGGAGCAGGAGCAGGAGCACACATCTGCCGCCGGCTTTTTGGCAGCTGAATTCCTGGGATGTTTCCACCTGGAGCTGGAAATGTTGCTGCTTTGATGGAGGAGGGCCCCATTAAAGCCTCACACGGAGTTTTCCAGGCTCGGTGTCTGGCTTTGAGGGGCCTAATCCAGGGAATGGGGGCGAAATTCCTGCAATCCAGAAGGTGAAAAGCTTCCAGTTGGATTCTCCCGAGGCGGCTCGGCCCAGATGTGCACAGATGTGTCTGGGGCTGCAGACAGGGCGGGGGGGTGGGAGGGGGATGAATTCATGGAAAAAGGAAAAGTTGGAGGCGGAGAAGGAAACGGCTCCGACAGGGAAAGCTCCGTGGGGCCCCCCTGTCCCTGCACGAGCCCAGATTGATCCCAGGAGCGTCTGTGGGGAGGGGAAGGAATCTCCACAAATCCCGGCATAAACTGTGCCGAGGTTTAGTGTGGAAAATGGGATTTTGGAGAGGATGAGCTCAGGGTTGATCCCAGAACGGCTGTGAGAGTCTCCGGGGGCTGTTGGAGTGAAAATTTGGGATTTGGTGGCTTGTGGTTTGCTTTGCACTTTGCTTCCATGGAGGTTCCCAAATCCAAGGGCGAACTGAAGGGCAGCTCCTAAAGCTCCAAAGGGACCCCGATCCCAGATATCCCCGTGGTGGAGAAGGGGATGGGATCGGGATGCTGGGAATTCTTGGAGAGGAATCTGCCCCACAGTGACCCCGGCTCTGATCCCAGCTCTGGGAAGGTCCCACCTGGAAACCCGGGAGGCGTCAGCTCCGCTCCGGAGCTGGGTGGATCCCCGAAGGCAAACACGGATCCCGGGAGCTGCTTACCCAGGGCGGAGGTGCCACGCAGCCGTGGGCACGGACACGTTCCCTGTCCCTGCCTGGCACAGGGATGGCACTGAGAGGATGCAGGAGCTCGTCAGGGCTCAGGTTCCCCCCCTCTGCCCTTGGGAATTTCATCCTGCTGTATCCCGGGGTTCCACACCCATGGGATGGGGGGTCTTGGCTGGGCAGAGGGACAGAGAGAGCAGGCTGAGATCCCAGGGAATTCAGCATGGGAGGAATCCAGGGGAGCCTGGATTGTTTAGTCTGGAGAAGCGAGGGCTGGGTCGGCTGCACATTCCTGCAGGAGGGATGGAGCAGGGAGAGGAACCACCAGGAGTGGGGGGGAATTACTTCCAAGGGAAATCAAGGATTTTGGGCTGATTTGCTGTTGGCTGCAGGATGAGGAGACAAAGATTCAGCCCAGCCTCACTCAGGGAGGACAAGCAGACGATCCATGGGATTTCTTCTCCCTGTCAGTGACAGGTTTTTGCAGGAGGAGCTGTTTTTCCAGCTTCTCCCTACTCAGGAAGGGCTGAATTCCCTCTGGATCAAATCGGCTTCGCAGCTCAGAGCTCAGCTGTAGATCCTGACCCTAAAACCCCCAGCTGCTCCTTCCCTCCCAGCCTGGAGCTGGGATCGCTCTCCCTGGGAGCTGCAGTGCCCAGACACCCTTGGACCAGGCGAAGCCACAGCTTTTTGGGAAAGCTGGAAAGACTGGATGGGTTATCCTGGTACAACAACCGGGTACTCCCTGGAAGCTTCCCGGGAATCAGCCCCAGCAGGATCCCCCTTCCCAAGGTTCCTCAAGGATTTAACATTTACTAAATGAGGACCCTTCTGCTGCTGGGGGCGGATCTTTTCCGTGGGGGAGGAGAATCCCACTGCTCCCTTTTCCCAAGAAACTGAGGGGAATCCATAAACTGTCAACTGCTGGCTCGTGTCCTGCCTGGACACAGTGGAACAATGACAGGACCTGCCTGGACACGGAGGAATCACGGCAGGACAGGGGTTCCTCGGAGCAGATCCGCGTTTACCCGGAGCCGACGGCAGCTCCCGAGCACGGACACGTCCCTCCCTCCCAGGCAGGACTCGGACGAGGCAGGAGAGGCCGTCAGGAATTTAATGGAACTTGGCACTGGAAACTGTACAACATTTACAGAGAACCACACGCCGTGCCTATGTACACCCCTGCCCATTCCCAAAGTTCCCGGCCGGACACGTGACAGGCACTGACAACCCCCTGGAGTCACCACTCCCCAAGCCTGGATTTCAGCTCACAGGGATTGCAGGATGCCACTCCCCAATCCTGGATTTCAGGGATGGAGGGATCGCTGTCGAAGGACAGGGACACCCCGCTGCGCTCAGAGCTGTCACCACTTTGTTTCCCAAGCTGGCTCTTTCCCTGGATTTTTCCCTGGATCTTTGGACCACTAGAAGATGGCAGTGCTGCCACTCTGAGTATTTACAACCACTCCCTCTCCTCTCCTCACACCTCCAACGCTTCCTCTCCTCTACCTTTCTACCACATGCAAGAACCCCTTGGTTGCCTCCAAGTCCTGCTTCCCGTTGGGAAGCGTTTCATTTCCAAAAGGCAACAAAACCATGGAATCTACCTTCACTCCCTGCTATCCCCTCTACTCACTGCTCCCCAAACCCTTTTACAACGTGCCTACAACCTTCCTACACCCTGGAGTAAAGCAGTTCTCTTTCAGTAGTGTCTCCTCCCAGCCCACAGATTGCTCTAGGGACGTCACCCCTCGGAGCACGAAGGATCAAGTACTTGAAAGGAAATGCCAAGTCTGAGCAACAAAAATACAAAAATAAAAAACCAACCAACCAAAGAAAACAACAACAAAAAAAAAAACCCAAAAGCCCCAATCCCAAACTGGAAACAAAACTAATAAAAAAATTAAATAGTTGGCAGGATACAAGAGTGAGATCGAGGAATGTACAAAGGACACACGGAGATCAAAGATTCCAGTAGGTGAATTGAGAACCTGTTGAACTTGGGGTCTGCTTTTTTAGCATTTTTCCTTTTTAACCATGCAAATTTGCAGGAATTCCCAGAACCACACACCAGTGCGACTTCAGGTGTTGAGCCCTTCAAAGGACTTTTGCAGTGGTGATCAAAACCCCCGGTGCTGCCCCAAATCCCACTTTATTCTTTTCCAGCCTCCACCCCTGCTGTGGAAAACTTTCAGGAACCCCAATTTGCTCTTCAGATCTGCCCCGAGGGTTTTGGAAACCCTTCATGGATTCAAAGTGTAAAAACAGACCCCAGTTCAACAGTAACCGAACACCAGTAGCTGCCATTCCAACATAAACCCAGGATCTGATCCGCGGAGCGGCTCCGGAGGCGCTCCCGATACAAAAATGTACAGAGAATTATTTATAAATTAACAGTTTTCCCCCAGGGTGCCACTGGGGCTCCTCTTTTTCCTTACACCAACGTTTCTTTCCTCTTCCCACTGAGCTGCTTCTCCCTGGATTTTCTGTGCCCGGATGAGGATCTGTGGGATTTCACCCCTTTGGCTTCTTCCGAGTCCAGGACGGAGCCGCACTCGGCCGCGCTCTCATCCAGCTCCATCTCGGATATTCCCGACCGGCGCTTCTGGGCCGGGATGTTGGGCAGGGAGGGGTTGTTCTCCTCCGACTCCTCGCTCAGCTCCGGCAGCTCCTTGAGCTCGGAGGCGGGAATGTTCCTCTGGAAGGGGGCGATGGCGCTGCGGATGCAGTTCACCCACTGCTGCTTGTGGAAGATGTCGTTGGCCTGCAGCGTGTGGGACTGGCCCAGGCTGGGATCTTGGAAACGGACTCGGAAAATGTTTTTGGCTGGAGATAAACAGAGGGAAGAGCACATCAGTCCCGAGTTGGTATTTAGAGATTCCACTGGTAGGTCTGAAATCCCAATCCCCCCCCCCCAATCCCAAAATCCAGCAGAGACACAAAGATGTTTTCTAATCCGAGCCCCAGCTGTGGATCCATGGTCACCATGGATGAGCCGGTTGGACCCATACCTTTATCAGAATTTCCAAAAGCTCCTCGGAAGGAGCCTCCCATTTTGACATCTCCATCCTGGAGGTCCTCAAGGAGCAGCTCCTGGACAGGGATGGGCTGGCGGTACACCTGGAATGCCTGGCGCTCGTTCCGGGTCACCGGCCGTGTCAGCACCAGGACGTCTTGGAAAAGGAAAACGTAGAGCTTCTGCAAGGGAAAACATTGGAATATGCACTCTGAATTCCATGAGGTCACACATCCTGTGGGATTCAAGGCCACCTTATCTGCAGTTTCACCCACAGTAACTTTTGGAGTCTCTGTGACAATGCCAAGGTCTGGCACACACCGGAATTACATCAGCGGCTTTATTATTTTATGGATCCTTAGAAGAAAGGGGATTATCATTCCCACATGCCAGGGATAGGATGATTGAGAGAGATATCTTTCCTGAGAGCATGGAATGCCTCGTGTGCAGGAGTAAACCAGCCAAATGAAACAACAAAAAAAAACCCAATCAACAAAGAAAACATGAAAAGATTGGAGGTTTAAATCAGGACAAAAGGCAGCAAAGCCTGGATCCAGTGGGTGGGAGAGAAACTCCAGGCAGCCCAGCCCAAAGCCAAACAGGCTTTTGCAGGAACCCTTTTGTTTGGAAAAGCCAGGGCTCCTAATGGGGAATGTCAGAGCACCTGGAAAATAAACAGAGGCAGGAAATCCCTCTGGATGGAGAGCACTTTCTATGGGCATTCTGTGCTAATTATTTTCCAGTTTCCCAAAGCTGATTGTGGAGCTGTCAGCAGGAAACTTTCCCTTCCAGCCCGAAATGAGGCTGCCACCAAGGCATTTCTCCTCTGCTTTTTTATCCAATGTTTAACTATCCCTAAGGATGGAGGGATGGAAGCTCCCAGCACTGCTCTAAGAGTTGAAACCAGCCCTGAGGGAAGGTTTGAGAATTAATTAGTAGAAACAAGGGGCTTACATGTCCATTTTTATTCTTCAGCTCCCCGTGGCACAGTAAAGCTTTGCTGCCTTCAATCCTTGGATCCTTCTGCTTCTCATCCAGGTATTCCAGCTTGTCAATGTAATACTGGCACTCGGACTCGCCCTTCTTCAGGTTGATGTCAGAGAGGACTCCTTGGATGATGGATATCTAAAAACCCAAACAAATGATTTGGTGATTAATTGCTTCCCTGTGCGACCTCTGCTCGTGCTCCTTCAGAATTCCAAAGGATGCAATCCACCTGGACTGATCCCTCACTTTCTCTCTCCCAGATTCGTGCTCCCAAGAAAAACCCTCCCTGGGAAGTGCTGAGGGTTTAAGGAACATTTCTGGAGCTCCCAAACAACATCCTTAGGTCACCCCAGAAGGAAATGAGGATTACTCACGGCTTCTTCCAGAATGTGGATATCGGGATGGTCTTTGGGAGTGTGCCTCAGGATCTCCTTGAGGAGCAGGGGGTATTTGACCAGGCGGCTCCGAGGGATGTCCAGGAAGCTCCAAAGGTCCAGCTTGCGGCTGAAGGGAGACTCCAGGCAGCGCTGCAGGAAATCCTGGACTCTCCTGTCCTGCTTCTTCTGATCCAGGAGTGCTTTGGCTGCCAGCTGGTTGCTGCAGTAGCCTTTGTAGGCGTGGAGTCGTGGTAGCTGCAGGGAACAGAGGAGATTTAGGAGTCAGATTCCCTGTGGGAAAAGCAGATGTCACTAACAAGTCAAACTCAGGGAGTTCTACAGCCCTCGCTGGGATATTTTTCCCAATATAAAAATCTAAGGGAGGATCTCGTGAGGAGAACGAGCACATGGAGACCTTGAAGCTCCCAGTGTCTGGGATTTGCAGGGATAACACTCCTGGAATCACACTGGGACAGAGTCCAGGAGACACAGACATCTCAACCATAAATCAGCAAATCATTCCGAGTCTCCGGGGTGAAATCAGGGCCCATCCCAGCCACCAGAATCCCATTGTTTTCAGCACTGCCAGGATTTCCCTTCCAGTCTCACACTCAGGGCCACAAAAGCCCCAGAGCTTTCCAAATTCTGGCTTTAACGGTTCTCTAAGCTCAGTTTTAGCCCGTTGATTCCAAGTTCTGAACTCACCCACTTCACAAGGATGGGCCCAATCTGCTCCACTGTTCCATCTGGTTTCGTTGCTTCTCCCAAACTTGCCAGCAAGTCTGGAATGGAAGCAGAAAATAAGGAATTGCAGCAATGCCCCAGCGAGTAACAGGAGAAAGCAGAAGGGTTAAATCCCGGCGAGCACAAACCAGCCAGCTGCTCTTACCTTCATGCAGAGGAATGTAGGAATCCAAGTCCCCAAAAATGTGGGTGAGTTCCTCCTCAGACATGATGGAGAGTTTCAGCATGGGATCATGGTAGGCCTGTCAAATCAAATATATTCAAATCTATTCAAATCTCCCAAGCCCCAGAGCTGAAGATTTAAATCTAAGGGGATCTATCAGGGGCAAGAAGTGAAGGCAACACAAAGAGTAACACAGATTTGATGTTAAAAGATTCCCAAAGGATTTTCCTGTCTGAACTATTCCCAGCTGGGACAGGGAGTCCCCGAGCAGCTCTGCACAATCCTTTTATGGCTGGCTTTGATGCAATCACACCAGTGCTGTCCCAGTGCTCACGTCAGCTTTCTGGGCCAGCTTTCAAACTGGGGATGCTGGGGCTGATAAAGCTCCCACGTCATGTTTGCAGGTGCAAAAAAACCTCATTATTCTCTGGAATGTCATCACTGACCACAGGAAAAATCCCACTCACCTTTCTGGCCAGCTTCAGGTCTTCAATCAGGTCCTGCTCTCCCCTGGACATTTCATATATGGCCTGGGAGGAAGGGGATAAAGCATCCCGAGTTATTTTTCATCCCAGTCTTTCTCAGAAAGAGCCTTTCAGCTCCCATAATGTACAGCCTGCCCTGAATAGGGCTTTGGCCACCCCAATCACTCGGTGGCACCTGGGCATGACAACCCTGAGTAAATCTGCTTTCCTAGCCCTGAGAAAGCAGCTTTGCTTCCAAACTGTGTGAAAGCCCTGACGCCCCTGCACAAGCCAAATTAAATATTAGAGCCTTTTAAATCACTGCTTTTACCCGGGCCAGGCTGAAAACACAAAACCCCCGAAAGCGCAGAGGTCAAATCCCAGGCGGCTTCCGGCGGCTTCTGTGCCGTCTCCAGAAGATTTGTCTAAGAACTCCAGGAAAAAGGCAAGCCAAGGCCTTGCTGTTTGGCTTCCAACCAATTGTCAGGAGCTTTAGGAGAAAGACAGCTGGCTCTGGGAGGAACCTGCCGTTGGGTCGGCTGCGGAGCAGCCAGCGGGGCCGGGGTTGGGATTTCAGGAATGCCGAGCACCCCCGTGGAAAGTTTGGCATCTCCGAAGGGTCAGAGCGGGGAGATGAATTCCCCAGTGACTCCAGAGAGGAATGCACCTTTTCCCATGTCTGCTGCACACATAAATCCTAGCTTTAGGTGCACAGGAGGATGCAGCCCCCCCCCCAAAGGTTGTTACTCCTTTCCCACCAAGGGAAGGGACAAAGCCAAGGCTGCCTTTCCCAATCCCGTTTGCCATGGACAGCTACCTCCTGGCGCTTGATTTCTTTGGTGCTCAGGGATTCTTTCATGTTGACATCCAGCATTTCAGACCAAAGGACACTGTTCCTTCTCTTGGGAGGAGTAGGAGCAGCAGATCTGCTCCATGACTTCTGGGCACAGCCAGGGGATTTGCTGTCACTGCGAAGGGTGAACGACTGCAGGGATTTAAAAACAAAAAAGAAAAATATTAAAAACAAATGTGGAGAGCCAACATTTCAGAAGTATTACAGAATTATCCGTCCCCCTCCCAATCCTTCATCCTCGTGAGTTGTCCAGGGCAGGAAAACACACCCAGACACTTTTCCTCAGATAAAGGAACACTTTAATCAAGCTCCTGAGAAATGCCAGAGCTTGGCAAGGTTTTCCACGCCCCTCTCCCTGCACTGATCTGCTGGGGAGGAAGATGAGAAGGCAAAGCTTGGGTTTATTTCTTCATAAGGTATGAGGAAGTAAATAATGAGGATCATAATTCTCCGTATGAAGAGGTTAATGAGAAGCCACTTGAACTTTGCTCTGCTGTTTTGCAGGGTTCCTAAAAGCCAGACGTGCTCTTATCTGCAGGTGTGAGCACAGAGCTCCTTGGAAAACACTCCTGTGACAATGCTGGGCAGCAAGGTCAGCTCACATCATGCTGGAGCACACGTGTGCCAAGGCCTGGGACAGTTTATCAGCTCCTCTCTATCTGAAGCCGTTTATTTTATTTAAATAATAACCCCAAGACACTGCTTAGCCTGTTTATCCAGCAGTTTATACCTGTGAACTCCTGAGGTGGCACTGTTCATTCCCAAGGCCCAAGAAAGGTCATGGAGAGCTTCAAGAGACGCCTCAAAATCCCATGGGGTGCCTGTTTTACCCCATGCAACCAATCCCTTCCCCAAATCTCCAAACTGGAGGAGCCAGAGGCTCTGTTTGTACCTGGATTGTCTGCCCAAAGCGTCGGACTGCCCCATTTCTGACAGGAGAGATCAGGTTTGCCAGGGAGGTGACTCGTGCTAAAGGCCGGACCCGTTTAGTGCTTGGCTCCTGCAAAGCAAAGCAGAGAACAAATTGTCCTGGCTGTGCCTCCCTCTGAAATTTCTCAGGCAGGTTTCAAAAGCACAAATCCACTTAAGGAGTGGGAAAGGCAGCGAGGAGAGCTTTTGGAAGCAGCCATTCATCTTTAAAGGCTATAAATATTTGTCTGAACTGTAAGGCTGCAATTAAACCGCAGAGGTTTTGCCCAGTGTTAAAAGAGGTGAGAGAACATCAGTGAGAATTCAAAATAGGGCTCCAGCAGGGACTGTTATGCTTTGAACAGAAATAGATTAAAGTGTTCTCTGACACTCTGTGGCAACTAAAGACGGAGCTGGGATCTGCTTCTCCATTTTCTCATCTTTTCCTCTGCAGAAAGAATGTGTTTTTCCATTTTATTTTGGAGAGCAGAGCAGCAGTGGGGGCCCAGCATGGTCTCAGCAGCTCCTTTAACAAGCAGCAAACAACCACAAGCTGAACATTCCTGCGAGGGACACGCAGGCACGGGGCAGATAAAGTTTAAACCCTTCAGTTTACAAAGTTTCCTCCTCCTCCTGCTCTTCCCCACCCCCTGCAATCGCTGTAATTTTTCTTACACCTTGTTTAGATTTGAAAGTTGGAGCTTCTGCTTTTCTCCACCACTAATCCCTGCCGGGAGCTCAAGTCTGTCCCGACCCAAACGCTGCCAAGAAAGAGGAAACGCCCCTGGAAAGCTCCTGCTGCTTCAGTTTTGAAAGTTCTGTTGGCAACTCGACGTGTTTGACATCAAAAATATTGTGTGGTGAGGGCTGGGCAGGAAAGGTGTGCACAGGGGGAAGCTGGGAAGAGATGGGCTCGGAGGTAAGGCCTGGAAAAGGCCGGAGGATTGTCCTGGTGTTCCCAAACATCTGGCAGAGGGATAGACGTGACTCATCCTCATGAGACTGCTCAGCACGAAACTCAGAGCAGGAGAGGGAAGCAGCCTCCTTTTGGGTTCATCTCAATTAAAAACTGGTTAATTATTGAATTTCTCCTCTCTCAGAAGGCAGACTGTGGAGGCTGCTGAGGACGAGCTCTGCGCTGCCTCCAGCCCAGCTTGGTGGCCAAACCCTTCACTCAGAAGTGACAAATGTCGAAAACAAAACCAGGGGGAAAAAAAGGGAATAGGAACACACAGAGCCGGATTCCAGTCATGAGACTGAGGCAGCATAAAAGCTACGTATGTCTAAGATCTGATTTCAGCAGCTCGACCCGAGGAGCGGCCCTGCCCACACACGGCGTTGAGCAATAGAGGAGGAGGAGGAGGTGAGCTCACCCTCAGTTCAGCCTTCAAACTTGCTGGGGGGAACATGAAAAGAAACAATTTATGAACCGTGCAGGAAGAAAAGACCTCTTGGCACAGCACAAAACTGTGCTCGAAACGTTTGGGGAGTGTCAGAATTAGGAAGGTACCATAAAAATAGGGGAAAGCTGTAAAAGTGTCCTCAATCACGGGATCCTCAGCTAGGTTTAAGTGGGACACCAGGAACTCTCTCACTGAGCTCAAGACAGGGACGGTCAGGAAAAGGTTGGAAAGTTAGACCAGGCTCAAAGACAACAAGGAAGCTTTAATTTATTGCAGATGTTTCTGGATGGAAGAATAGGGAGGTATAGAAAATCATGTATCAGTGCAGGAGGATAAAGGGACACAGGCCAAGAGGAGCTTAACTAAGTGCAGGGTTGAGGCAGGGAAGATCCAGACACAAAGCCACCCACGGCTCTGGCAAGGCCAGGGATATAAATAGCCTGGAAAAGCAAAACGTGACACTGAAAATGAATAGCAAGAAACCTCAGGCCTTGGGGAGGCTCGAACAGGTCACTGGTGAAGGGTCAGCGCTGCAGCTCTGCAGAGATCCAGTGACAGGGCCAGGAGCCCAGGGCCATGTGGGAATGTGGGAATGCCTTCCCAGCACATCTGTGCCCGCCTGAAGTGACACATGCACGTGCCCAAGGGCTGGCAGGAGGAATTCCTGAATTCAGCTCCGCAAAAGGCCCTTCTTCCTCTCTTAAAGGAGAAAAAAATTTCCCACTTTGTGTCTGAGTGCTCCTCCAGACATGGCTCGAGCGCCAAAAAAAAAGCATCTGGTGGTTCTCCTCCTGAGTGCTATCGTTTGATGCAGAGCAGGGAGGAGGAAAATCAAATCCCTGTGCTTGGAAGCTCCCCCTTCCCTGAGCTCTGTGTCTCAGGCTGGGGTCATGTACTCCCCTTCCAGCCCGCTGTAAGCCGAGACTCCGGGCGGTTCATACTGCGGATAACTCGGGCTCAGGAGGGGTTTTTTTTAGCTCTGTACTTGCAAACAATGACTCTCCTGTCTCCACGCCGTCTTCCTTACAGGAGCTGGATTACAGTAAAGTCTGAGAGGTTTCTGTAACAATCCTGGGGTGTTACAGCACCCTCAGATAATTAAACCCCAGCGGGGTCAACAGTTCCATCAGGAATTTTTTTTTTTTCCAGGGGACTCTTTATTAAAAGTGAATTAACACATCACGAGCACAGCCACTAAAGCTGATTTTGTGCCAGGCGAGATTTCACACTCCTGGAATTCCTTCAAGTGCTTCTAAGTGCAGGTTAACTCACGAAAAGATTGCACCTTGCTCGAAAGAAAACCGGGCTTTACTTTTGAGCAAGGTTTTCTTGCAGCAGCAGCACGCCCGCAACCTTTCCCCTGTACTGGGTAATAATTAGTGGTTTTTACAAGGATCCCTTACTCTAGTGCAACGTCCTACATCAGCCTCACAAACACGGTGACCAATGGCAAAACCACGCGTGGCCAAACTTTTCCTACTGAGCCAATTCAGCAAAAAGGGGATTTTAGTCAGCAGCCTGAATAATTCCTGCCAGAAATCATCGCCAGCTGACAGCCTCGATGGAACATTCACACGCAAGGGGCTTGCTGAGTCTCAAGATGAACAGAGTCCCCGATCCAACAACCCATTCCCGACCGAGGGACACCCACTGATAACTCCAGTGGCTCTCGACGGGCTCAGAGTGAGAAGTGTTGGCTCAGGCGATTGAGAATGAAGAGGCGATTTGTTCCACTCCCAGAGCTCTGCTTTATGTTATTTCTCCCCCAACATCTGGTTTCCCTTTGGCACAATGAGATTGCCCAAGTTTGGCTGTTGCAAAGCCGGGATTTGCAGAGCTTGGTGACTCGGCGCTGAGCCCTCAAACCCCTGTCTGGAGACGCCTTTTTTTTTTAAAAAAAACTTTTCCACCTCATCTCGACACTAATCTCGGCAATAAACCCAGCCCAAGGCAGCCGGGCCCTACCTGGCTGCTGAACTTTTGCTCCTGTCGCAGTAGGAGGCTTGGGAACACCTACCAGGAGCGCAATTATTGCCATCTGCATAACAACACGCGATAAAAATAACAATACTTCAGTAAAACAAACCAGCCCTCAAAAGCCCGACAAACCCCACGAGGGGTTTTTTTCGGTTTAAGCAGCAAACAAGCACCTAATTAGGAAAAATCCTGTCAGTGGAAAGAGCGCTGAGAGACACAGGCGATTTTTTAATGAAAACAGGCGACTTTTAAATGAAAACAGGCGAATTTTTAATGAAAAACCACCTGGGAGGAGCGGGGTCAGGTGAGGCACCGAGACTGGTTTTGGCTCACTTTTGGGGGGCTATGAGCTTAAATACAGATATATATACACATATATAATGTATACAGAAGTATATTAAAAAGACATATACATGTACATAGACTTAAACATATATATAGTTTTTAAATCGCTGGGTGAGGCGCCGAGATTGTTTCTGGCTGCCTGGTCCCACTCTTCGGAGGCTATGAACTTAAATATACTGCATATATATATACGCATATAAAATATATGTATACATATATATGGACTTAAATATATATATATATACACACACACACACGGAGTTTTTTTAAAAGCTGCCTCGCGCTCTGCCAGGCTCGCCGCCTCCCCTCAGGCGCGGAGAGCGGGAAGCTGAGGGGATTCCCCCTCCCCACTCTCCCCTCATATAAATCTCATTTTNCCTGCGCCTCTCTCAGCCCTGTGAGGCACTTCTGGAGCGCTGTGTCCCGCTCTGGGCTCCTCAGGACAGGAGGGACACGGAGCTCCTGGAGCGGGGCCAAGGGAGGGGTGTGAGGATGCTGAAGGGCCTGGGGCACCTCCGTGCCCAGGAGAGGCTGAGGGAGCTGGGGCTGCTCAGCCTCCAGAGGGGACACGGCTGAGGGGGCCTCATCCATGGGATCAATATCCAAAGGGAGGGTGCCAAGAGCAGGGACCAGGCTCTGCTCCGGGGGCCCAGCAGTGGCACCAGAGGAAAGGGCAGGGAATGATCCCAGGAATTCCCCCTGGACATGGGGCAGAACTTCTGCCCTGGGCAGTGCCCGAGCCCTGAGCAGAGACCAGAAAGGGGTGGAGTGTCCTCCCTGGGGATATTCCAGAGCCACCTGGACACCTCCCTGTGCCCTGTGCTCTGGGATGGAGCAGCGAGTGGGACCAGATGATTCCCTGGGATCCCTTCCAACCTCAGCCATCCTGGGATCCTGTGAAAAACGGGACCTCCAAGAGACTCTGCTGCAAGGAGGGCAAGGGGGGCTGTTCCATCACACAAAGCAAACGTGGTTTTCTGGGTTTTTTCCCCCATTTTTAGTGTTTTTTCCTGGCACTTAGAGCGTGGTGGGACAAGCTCCTCCTCACAGCCGCTCTCATTGCCAACACTGGAGTATAAAACCTTTGCTGCTGCAAAATGTTTAAAAAAAGAAATAATAATTCTTGTCTAGACCTGCGCTTTTAAGTCTGCTCTGAGCTTTTAAGTCATGCTGGCACAGCTCTGGTAGCCAGGGGCTGGGCTGAGCCTCTCCCCCTCTTCTCCCAGGGGAGCCTGTCCTGGCAGGCCCGGCTGGAGATGCAAAGGGTTTGGATTTTCTGTTTGTTTGTTCAAGTCCTTTTATTCCTGGCACTGCTACAAATGTCTGCAAGAAAAACTTTCTTGTGCTGGTCAAAATAAACGGAGCTGATTTGGCTGCCTACCTGTGCTAACCAAGCTGCTGCTTCGAGGAGAGAAATTTGGGGTGGGACAGCAGAAGGTTTGCAAACAGCAGTTTTTGGAATCAGGAGAGGAGAAGGAGGAAAGTCCTGCTGCCCCCTCCTCTGGATTTTTAATTTGTGGCTTTGTTTGCTTCTCTCAGCAAATCTGCACCCAATTAACCTCTGCCATGCAAGAGCAGGGCATGGAGGATTCTCAGAAATTCAGGATACACTGAGTTTCCAGCCGTGTGCTGAAAGGACAGACTGTGACTCTCACAGACACAAAAATCCTTTCCTGGATTACTGAAATCCACTATTTTTAACACCAAAGTGACGCTGACTCTGGGGAGGAGCAGACAAACCCTCCCCTGAGTCTGAGCATTTTTTTAGGGAGTGCCAAACCCATTTCTCCTAAAATCCAAGGTCCAAGCCTTGTTAAACTTGGCCTAAAGATTCAGGAGCGCTGGGAGCTCATCCCTTTCCAGGAGGATGGAAAAGGGCCAACTAAAAATAGGGGATGAACACCCAGGAGCTGTGAGGGGAGGCGTGGAGCAGAGTCACGCACGCCAAGGTGACACTGAACCACTTCTTGGCAGCACCAGGACGTGATGTCCCATGTCCCAAAGCTCCTCGTGCTCCCATCTGAGCTGCTTGGTGACGTGGCTGTGGAATTGTCCTCCTTCCCCCAGCCCTCGGGCAAGGGCCCACGTGGTTCAGCCACGGGTGATCCCCGACTTTTTCTGGTGACGCTTTGGGAGGTGATGAATTTGTGGTGATGCAAGGCCCAGGTGAGGTCACGGTGAGGAAACATCCCAGGCCTGATGGAACAGAGCTCCAGGGCTGCTGGCTCTGGGCCAGGCAAAGGGATTTGTGTCCTGGAAAATGCCCTTCCTTTGGAGAAATGGGTGGGCAAGGCCTTAGAGCCACGGATTCCCTATGGGAAGCAGTTCCCAGCTGGCCCAGTTTGGAATGGGATGGGTTCTGTGTGGCAGCTGTACCTGTACAGGTCATCAGTGGTGTATGGGGCAAAATCCATCCTGAGTGGTGGAGATGAGCACCATAAATCCATCCCAATGGATGGAACGATTGCCAAAATTCCATCCCAAGTGATGAAGATAAACACCAAAAATCCATCCTAAGTGGTGGAGATAATGATCATAAACCCTTCCTGAGGGATGGAGATGATGGCCACAAACCCATCCCAAGGGGCGGACATGATGACCATAAAACCATCCCGAGGGATGGAGATGAGCACCATAAATCCATTCCAAGGGATAGACATGAGCACCATAAATCCATCCCAAAGGATAGAATGATTGCCAAAAATCCATCCCAAGTGATGAAGATGAACACCAAAAATCCATCCTAAGTGGTGGAGATAATGACAATAAACCCTTCCTGAGGGATGGAGATGATGACCATAAACCCATCCCAAGGGATGGAGATGAGCACCATAAACCCATCCTGAGGGATGGAGATGATGGCCATAAACACATCCCAAGGGATGGGAATGATTGCCAAAATTTCATCCCAAGTGATGAAGACAAAACACCAAAAATCCATCCTAAGTGGTGGAGATAATGACCATAAACCCATCCTGAGGGATGGAGTTGTTGATTGTAAATCCACCCTGAGGGATGGAGATGAGCACCATAAATCCATTCCAAGTGGTGGTGATGAGCACCAAAAATCCATCCCGAATGATGGAGAGGATCACCATAAACCTTGAGTGATGATCACCATAAATTCATCCTGAGTGATAGACATGAGCACCAAAAATCCATCCCAAGTGATGGAGATGATCTCCACAAATCCATGCCAAGGGATGGACATGAGCACCACAAATCCATCACAAGTGATGGAGATGATCTCCACAAATCCATGCCAAGGGATGGGCATGAGCACCACAAATCCATCCCAAGGGATAGAGACGATCACCATAAATCCACCCCAAGGGATGGAGATAAACACCACAAATCCATCCCGAGTGACGGAATGTTCACCATAAACCCATCCCCAGGGATGGACACGAGCATAGAGGGAAGGCAATAAACCCAGAGAAGCCAGCAGCCAGCCAGGTTGGAATGTGACCATGGACAAGTACAATGACCCTTTCCCAGGATCACGTTCCTGGGATGCCGAGTGTGGCCCTGGAGCAGCTCCGGGCACGCTCCGATACCTCCATGTTCCTCTCCTGCCTCTGCTCCACTTCTGCCATGGAAGAGGGAATATCTTTAAATTCCTGAAGTTCATTGGGATGCAGACCCATCCCGAACAAGGCTGTGGAACTTGGGAACCCTCTGATAGAAGCCAAAATATGGGAAAAGGAAGGGGAATTGTTCCTCGTGCAGCAGGAGCAGCAAACCAGATTTAAGGATTTCCCTATAAACCCTGCACTGTAATTCCGGCTTCCCTCCAACTCAGCACACATCCTTCTATCCAAGACATCTCCCTGTGCCTTCCCAGTGCCCCCTTCCCCCTCTGCCCTTGCTCCAACCTCTTCCCTGCCTTCCCTGCCCCTCCAGCCTCTCCAGAGCCTCAGGAACGCAGCCGGGCCGGGCCATGGATACCAGACCAGTTCTTCCTGCTCTCCTGCCAGGGGGTATCCACAGCATTCCTGCCCTGGATTCACACGGAGATTTTCACTTCCAGGAGCAAAATCCTTCGGTGACTCCTATCCTGTTATCAAATCAGGGAGCAGGGAAGAGTTGGAGTGACAGGGAATCACCCAACCCTCATTGTTTTCCTCTTATTTTTAGGCTGGGATTTCATTCCCACAGAGCTGTTTTCCTTGAATCCCGGGCAGCCTCGTACCTGTGACATTCCTTGCTCCTGGAAAGTATTCCTGGAAGGGCTGCCATCAAATAAAAATCCTCCCTGGGGTCCTGCCGTGCCATTTTGTTATTTCAGCCCCAAAGCATCAACCAATCAATTTTAGATTAGCAAGGGGTGAATTCCGAAGAAAACACGCGTCCGAATTCCAGCGTGCGATTCCAGGCTGATGGAAGTTTCCTGGGATAAAAATGCTCGGTTGTTGAAGTGACACCTGGCATCTGCCTCGTGCCAGGGGCTGCTGAGTGTGGCCATGCAGGAATGTTGTCCCCAACAGCTGAAAATGTCCCCAGCAATTGTGTCCAGAGTGTGCACAGACGACCTGATCCCGCCTTTTCTCTTGGAAAAGCACAAGGAAATGAGGTGTTGGAGCAGCAGCAGCCATAAAAATCCCAGCAGGATTGGGATTTTCAGCCTGTCATCAAATGGAGAATCCTTACAGCACCCTGGTCTGGCCGTGCTGCCAATCCCAACCATTCCCAGGAAACTCTGGGATTGCTCCATTTGATCCCTAACCCTGCAGAGAGATAAGAGCCAGGAACCAAAGACCTCAGTTGTACCCCTGGCTGGGGAGGAGAAGATTTGAGCTGGGGCACTACAGAGCCTGCAGGCAGGGGGATATTCCTCAGTGGGCAGCATTCCCAGTTTTCCCAGACCC
Source organism: Oreocharis arfaki (assembly GCA_013398015.1). Taxonomy (NCBI): domain Eukaryota; kingdom Metazoa; phylum Chordata; class Aves; order Passeriformes; family Paramythiidae; genus Oreocharis; species Oreocharis arfaki. Next base: position 22,932 of record VZRR01000350.1, read on the forward strand.
TGGAACGTGCCTGACATCTGGATTCAATTCCCCCAAAGCAAGGACCTGCGACGTTTTAATCCCTTCGGCGGCCGCAAGTCTCGGGGAGAACGAAAGCATCCAGTCCATCCCTGCATTCCCTTCCAGGTCCAGTTTGAAATCCCATGTCCTGGGCACTGCCACCCACCTAAAGCTTCACTTTCCAGCTATTTTTACTGGGATATATTTAGTGGAAGATGCAGAACACTCAAGGACGGGATAAATAGGATTTTCCACTCCGGGCTTTTCCCGTACATGTTCAGCGAGACCCCAACCCGAGCTGTGTTTAACATTCCACTCCTGGATATTTATATTCCGAGCCAAATTCAGAGCAGGATTCCAGAAAATGAGCAAAAGTAGGTGATGACCCAACCAGAGACCATTGGGGTCATCCCAAAACTTCAGGAGCCGCTCCGGAATCCAGCGTTTATTTGGGATGGCGACTATAATTAGCTGCCACTCAACTCCTTTAAAACAACCACAAAAAAAATCAGCTCAGATTTTCCTGAAATCCATCCTTGAACATTCTGGAATTCTCCGTAGGAAAGGTAAAATCCACCTCAGAACATTTTGGAATGAGTCGCCTCGACCTTCCCCCGCTCGGGGCAGGAAAGCAATTTCCATCTTATGAATACGAATGAGAGAGCAGAAAACATGGATCAGCCAATCCAGGGATATTATTAAACACAACATCTCCTTCTTTTTTTTTTTCCCCAGGGATTAATGGAGCGAGAAGCTCCGGTTGATTTCGGCTCCCGTGCCAAGAGTTGTTTGTCGGAGCCGATGCCGTCGGGATCAAAGTCTATTTTCAAACACAAATTTGTAACTTGTGCACAGGCACGTTCCTGCAGGAATCAGACACGCCAATAAAATTCCCATAAAAGTCCTTCGGGAGGAGGGAGGGAAGAGGCAGGGACTGCTTTGGTTGTTTCTTTAAAGCTTGGGGGGGATGTTTGAGTAGAAGGAGTTCTCTTCTTGCGTTGTTTGGGGAGGATTTTTAGGTTGGGTTATCCTTGCCTGAAGCCAAGGGGTTTTGGGGGAATGAAAAGGTTTTTAGTAGGAATGACAAGGTTTTGGGGGGAATGACATGGTTTTTTGGGAGGAATGACAAGGTTTTGGGAGGAATGACAAGGTTTTTTGGGAGGAATGACAAGGTTTTGGGAGGAATGACAAGGTTTTTTGGGAGGAATGACAAGGTTTTGGGAGGAATGACATGGTTTTTTGGGAGGAATGACATGTTTTTTTGGGAGGAATGACAAGGTGTTTTGAGGGAATGAAAAGGTTTTTAGTAAGAATGACAAGGTTTTTGGGAGGAAGGACAAGGTTTTGGGAGGAATGACAAGGTTTTTGGGAGGAATGACATGGTTTTTGGGAGGAATGACAAGGTTTTAGGAGGAAGAAGAAGGCTTTTTGGAGGAAGGACAAGGTTTTTTGGGGGAATGACAAGGTTTTTGGGAGGATGGACAAGATTTTTGGGAGGAATGACGAGGTTTTTAGGAGGAAGGACAAGGTTTTTTGTAGAAAAGACAAGGATTTTTTGGGAGGAAGAACAAGATTTTTGGGGGAATGACAAGGTTTTGGGAGGAATTAAAAGGTTTTTTGTAGGAATGAAGAGGTTTTTGGGAGGAAGGACAAGATTTCTGGGAGGAAGGACAAGATTTCTGGGAGGAAGGACAAGATTTTTGGGGGGGGGACAAGGTTTTTGGGAGGAATAACGATTTTGTGGAGGAACAACAAGGTTTTGGGAGGAATGACAAGGTTTTTGGGAGGAATGACAAGGTTTTTGAGAGGAATGACAAGATTTTTGGGGGAATGACAATGTTTTTGGGGGAATGACAAGGTTTTTGGGAGGAACAACAAGGTTTGGGGAGGAAGGACAAGATTTTNAGGAACAACAAGGTTTTGGGAGGAATGAGAAGGTTTTTGGGGAGGAATGACAAGGTTTTTGAGAGGAATGACAAGATTTTTGGGGGAATGACAAGGTTTTTGGGAGGAATGACAAGATTTTTGGGGGAATGACAATGTTTTTGGGGGAATGACAAGGTTTTTGGGAGGAACAACAAGGTTTGGGGAGGAAGGACAAGATTTTCTGGAAGGAACGATGAGGTTTTTTGGGGGAATGACAAGGTTTTGGGCAGGATTCTGTTCATGGAATGACACTTCAAGTGGTCTGGAGTGGCAAGAATCTACAAACAAGGATTTTCTCCCCCTTTCCTCTTTTTATAAGTGATTTTTCACATTAAAACCAAAATTAAATCAGTGTTTTCTGCCTTGCCTGGACCTGTTGTCCCCATCAGCTTTATCATCACATCCTTTTCCTTTTCCCCTGCTGGGGGGGTAAAATGAGATGGATTTAAAGTCCTTTCCAAGCCAGACCATCCCATGATTCTGCTGCCCAAACTTGACCAACTCCAGGGCTGGTTTGGGCTGAAATCCCCCCCCCAAAACGTGAGGGACACTTGGAGAGGACACAGCTTTTGGGAGGGTCAGAAAAAGGATCCTCACCAAGACCTTGCAGAAATCCCTGTCCCTGAAGCCTTACAAGGACAAACCAACAGGAGAAAACCTCACCCAGACAGTGATTTCTGCTCCTTACTCAGCCAGGCTTCGTTTTGCCTCGGGTGAAATTGAGTCTCTCCCCTGTCAGACACTGCCAGTATTTATTTAGTTGCTAACAACCATCAAGATCCACACACGCCCCTTCAAAAAACACCCTGCTGCTTCCTCCCTGACTCAGCCACACCTCACACAGCCCTGGGGGCGATTTGGAATCACCAACAGTCCCAAACTTACCTGAAATGCAGAAATAAATCGGCTTTAAAGCAGGAAAAAACTCAAATTCCTGTCCTGCATTCCCGTATTTCTGTCTAGAGTCAGTTATCAATTACATCCTAGTACAGCTCCAGGCTTGATCCCAAGAGAAAATTCCTTATTTTCTCCCCAAAGGAGGCACAGGAGAAGAGGCTGAGGGAAGGTTGGAACTTCCCACTCAGATTTTGGGAAGGTTTGGAAGGTTTTAGGTTGCACCTCAAAGCAGAAGCCTCAAAGATCTGCTGGATCTGGTTGGGTTTTGAGTAAATAAATCAAAATAAAGGCATTGCATCCCTCTGGATGATCTCTCTGGCCATTCCACATCCCACATTCCCAGTGTATGGAACGATCTGAATATGGGAACTTTAAAAAGCATTAAAGGATTGCTGAAGCTTTTCAGAAAAAAATAGATCCCAATTCATTGAAAATAAAATTATCCCTTCCCCTTATCTTTGTTTTAAAAGCGTTTTGGGTAGGGTGGCAAATTTGGGATGAGTTTTATCAGCACAATTATGGCTGGGAGGGCTGTGAATGAATTATTTTGGCAAAACTCCTCCATCACCACAAGTAAGGTGATAAAACATCAGCTTGTCAGCTGAGCTAAATCTGCTGGGGGAGATTGTGGAGCTGAAATCCCATTTTTGCTGCAGAGTTAGAGAGAAAAAACCCCCAAAAAATCAGTTTATCTGGGGCTGAAAAAAAAAATCTATGGTCTGATCAGAATATTATTGAATTATTGGGATCTTCTCTTGTGACTATTTCAGAGGGGATGGAGCCAAATTTTAGGTTTTGGGTTCATCCTGATTAAACGCAGACAGAGGAAAGAGCAATTTAGACACAACCCAAGGAGGCTCAGAAGTGCTGCTGATGGGTTGGGAGATCTGACAGGAATATTGGACTGTGGTGCTTTTGAAACTTTAAAAAACCTGGAGAGTTGGGATCGAAGAGCCTGGAAATCACAACTCCATCAGCACCATTGATGTATTTTAACAAAAAATCAGAGGCTCTTTGGTGGGGGTGCCTCAAAACCCCAAAAGCCCAGCAGAGCCTGATCCTTTTAAAGAATAAGTTGAAAGTCAGGTGAAAGAAAAGCTGAACTTTAGCCCAGGGATTTCCTTTTTTTCCTTGGAAGGTTTCTGTTAAAATGGCTGTTGGTATTTTAGTTTCACAATTGCTTTGGGGGAGAAACCCTAACTCAGGGAATTTTTTGCTCCACATGAAAAAGTTGTCCAATTAAAGAAAATAAAGAAAATAAAGAAAATAAGAAAATCCTCGAGGACAGATTTCCTTGTCTGAACACTCCCATCTGCACCCAGAATTCCCTCAGGAACAAAACAATCCTAAAATAAAACCCCCCAGGTTCAGAGGGTCGCAGCCTCCTCTGTTCTTTTTTTGCTCTCCTCCCATCCTGGAATTACAGGGATGGTCTGACCTGGAACAGATCCAGGCTGGAGAGGTCAAAGCCCACATTTGGCCTGGGCAGTCATGGAAAGCATCCAGCAATGCCAGGTGAAGGAGGGGGAGGCTGATGAATAATTCATAAATGCAAATGAGGTGACATCAAGCAGGATGCCCCGGTCATTAGGTCACACAGGAAATACCCCACTAGCAAATTGCTTTTAATCTCAGTCTAATAAACCTTAAACCCCACTTAGTTAAGCCTCCACTGAAGAGGTGTTACGCGGGAAAATCGCTTTTTCTCTTCCTTCCCTTCTTCAGAGAAGGGAGCTCAGGCCAGACGGACAGCGGGAAGGAGTTTCTCCTTCAGGAAAGCAGGGAAAAAAAGCAGGAAAAGCTTCACCTCAGCTCTGTAAATCCCTTTAATCCCCAGCTTTAAGGACGATTTCC
>VZRR01000351.1:0-42400 GCA_013398015.1 Oreocharis arfaki
CCCGCACAGCCGCCACCAGCGCGCGGCCGCCATGCTGCCGCTGCGCGCGCGACACTTCCGCCCTCCCGACACGCCGGCCCCGCCCGCACGGGGTCGCGTGGCGCCGCGCACGTCCGAGCCCTCCTGTGGCTGCGGGTTCGAGCCCCGGCCCCGGCCCCGGCCGGGTGCCAGAGGGAGGGGACGCGGCCGGCGTGAGTGTGGCTTTGGCCACTGCCCAGCCTTCCTTTTCCTCCTCGGTTCCCTGCAGTCGGCTGCCCAGACAGCTCCCGAATATCGCTAAGGGTGGAGACTCCATAATGTCTCTGATCACCCAGTGCTCCGACAGCCTCTAGGTAAAAAAGTGTTTCCTGATGTTCCGAGGGAGCCTCCTGTGGGGTTTTTTTGTGCCTATTGCCTCTTGTCCTGTCACTGGGCACTACTGAGAAGAGCCTGGCTCTGTCTTCACACCTCCCCTGTGTAGGTATTGCTGTACATTTAGGACACCCCCGAGCCTTCCCTTCAGCGGGCACAGGGGAGAGGCCCCAGTCTCTCCCATCATCTCTGCAGTTCTTCGCTGGACTCTCCATGGAGTTCTCTCCTGGTTCTCGCAGTGGGGAGCCCACAGCTGGACACAGTACGCCGGCCGTGGCCTCACCTGTGCTGAGGGGAGGATCCCGTCCCTAAACCTCACCAGGCCAGGACAGGCAAGGGCACAGCAATGGCTCGGGTTCAACTCGGGGTCCGGCAGAGCCCTCAGGTCCTTCTCCACAGAGCTGCTCTTCAGCAGGTTGGCCCCCAATGTGTCCTGGTGCGTGAGATTATTCCTCCCCAGGTGTAGGACGTTGCATTTCTTTTCATTGAACTTCATGATGTTCCTGTCAGCCCAACTTCCCATCCTGTTGAAAGATTAAATTAAATTTAAAGATTCAAGGCAGCCTTGAGATTTGTCTCAGTGGTATTTGGTGAAAAGACAACAGGCAATGGGCACAAGTCAAAAGACAAGAAATTCTGTTTGAACAAAGGAAAGCATTTTTACAATGGGGGTGATTGAGTGCTGGAACAGTGTGTGGAACCTGCATCCTTGGACATGTTCAAAATCCAATCAGACAAAGTCCTGAGCAGCCTGCGCTAGTTCCTCCTGCTCTGAGCAGATGGGTTTGACTGGGGGTCTCCAGAGACCCCTCAGCCAAGCTGGTGGTACCACACAGGAGTCTGCATGGCTGGGAGGGCAGGAGGGGTGGACTAGTTTGCAGATGCACGCCGGGTGGAGTATTAGGCCATAATGGCCCTGGGCAGCCTCCCTTGGGACCCACACCTCAGACCTGCTCATCACCTGCTGTTGTCTTATGGTCTGAATTCAGGGTCTGTGCTGTTGCCTTTCTTGGGTGCTGTGGGCCTGGGGGATGCCCTTTCCCCAGCAGCCCTCTTACTCAGCTTGATTCTTGTCCCTTAGGGAACAGAAGACAAGCAAAAGGGATATCGAGGGGAGAACAAACAGCTTTTGCTTTGTGCACGTACCATGCCATTAATGCAACATTTTAGCAAGTAATGTAAACCCATTATTGTTTAAGCCTCTGAGACCTCTTCCACATAACCTTTTTTTGCGGGTGGATTTTCCAGATGGAAGTATGTGCCTATGGGCTGTCTGCTGCAGATGAAGCAAACCTCATGTAGCTTTGTCAGTTGATGGACATATGCCAAAGATGGCATCAAAGAAGAAGCTTTAGGGAAAGGCCTTGTCAAAATCTGAGATTAGTATTAGACCCGTGAGGTAGGCACATGGAGATAAGAAAGTATAATACATCATGCAAAAAGTAATGTCTCTGACTTTGGAAGGTCACAGTCCTGAGGAAAAATAATAGAAAAAAACATCATGGAAAAGTGTTGTGGAAAAAATTCCCTTTATTTTTCAAATATGGAAACTATCTGTATTAACACTTAAAATCACAGCATGAAGTAAAAGCCCTCAGGAATTAACAGAGTCAAATTGCCCGAATGCCATGAACACACTGTACAGTACTGGTTTCCAGTTCTTCTTTGGACAGAGCAGAAGGACATACAATTTCAGGTCAGTTTTCATGGGCAGCTCTGACTCCTGGAACAATGTGCATGTATCACATACATAAAGTGACGTGTGGCCTAACTGAAAATCTTTATTCTTCCCAGATTTTCTCTCTCCAAATTAGTTTTGAAGAGATGTGTCCTAATCCAAGAGCTCCTTGTGTATTTATGCATAGAGATAGCTCTCTGTTTCATCCCATCTGTAAACATTAGGAAGAGATCTGTTTGCAAATAGGAGAAATTTAGAAACCTTCTGCAAGTAGAAGCAGCGGGACTGCAGTAAAGACTGCATAAGATCCCAAATATCTGGTAATTTTAAGACAACGGAAAAATTATAAAATACCTTTCAATTATCCAGTTTGGAAGGCGGAGTCAGTACAAGGTCAGCACTGGATTTGGAAGGAGTACAAACACTTTAGTATTCTTGACTGAGCTCTGAAAGCTTTCCCCTTGCCAAGGCAGATAGAGTGGGAATGGGGGTCTTTGGGATATGTACAGACAAGGACACAGTGGAGAACTTTCTCTACACATTGAGAAGTTTTCCATTTCATCACCAGCAGGTACAAGTCAAAATTGGCATGCATTGAGCTCCTTTCTGGGAAATCTGACTTTGGAAGGCTCATTTCTGGAATGAAGTAGAACAGCCTCAGGTTTTTTTCTTCAAGGATGGGGTTAAATGAGTAAATCAAGGTGGGCACCAAAATGAAATATGCAGCTTTACACACAATGAGACTGTAATATTGGCTTTCCTTCTTGGATTAGTAACAAAAAAATTGACTCCGTGTATACGTATGCTTGCACACATGCACTTCTTTCATATATATGTATATATATATATATGTAAGTATATGCAAATTTCTGACAATGCTTTCATGTTCAGGTACTGTAAACAGATAATCCCAATCATAATCTGGTTAACAACACGGGTAAACACCAGAGCTAAAAGCTATCAACTGAATTCTGAAATTCCCAAAGGAAGACTGGTTTGCATTGTTGGAAAATGAGGCCTCTACTTGTTTGCGCTCTGTTAATCTTGTGTGGAAAGCAGGGAATCACAAATGGCAAGGCTGGGTGTGTACTGCTTTGTGGGAACATCTGCAAACATGTGGATGCAATGTGGTATGTAGAGCCCCTTTTGTCATATGTGTACATGTCTGCTAACAGCAACTGAAAACAGGTTAGACTCCTGCTGAGTTTTATTAAAATATCATTAGGATCCTTCCAGATAGCTTTTAGAAATGATTGGGCTGGAAAGACCCTTCGCAATATCTCTAAGCCAGAAAGCACGTGCATATATTATAAAGCCAGAAGGGACCCTTATGACCATCTAATATGACTGTCTGTATAACCCAAGCCATAGGACTTCCCAGAATTGATTCCCATTTGAGCTAGAATCCAATCCAGCAATCTTCTGATTCATCCTTCAGTTTGCCCTTTTTATACAGGAAGTTTCTTCAGGATTAGAATTCAATGTTTTCTTGAAAAGTTGGACAAATAGTCTGAAAGAAAAGGAAAGAAAACCAAGAAGCAGTTCAATATGGACAAATTGAAATTACTATACTTCAATAATAATAATCAACTGCACAAACACAGGCTGGGAAATTGCTTGATAGGCAGCAGTTCTGCTTAAAATGATGTAGGAATTATCATGTATTACCACTGTAGTAGGGTCAATGCTATCATGCTGTTGTTAAAAAATAAAGCACTTCATTGGGTTTTATAAGCAGGTCTGTTCTTCGTGAAGGTTTAGACTCATGTCAGCTGAGCGGCGTTATTGGTAAGCTAGTGCTGTCTTAGCTCACTGTAGATACAAGCTAATGCAGTGTATCTTAAAACTCTTTGATTAAGATCCAGTCCTTAGATAGAGCCATCTCATCAAAGTAAGAGTCTAACCTCGCTAAGAGTTAGGATAAGATGAACAGACTTGAATTTGCTGTATGTGTGCATCAGGGACAGTTATCCTGATCAGCCGATGCACAGCATGCTAACAGCCATGGTAACATGAGTCCAAGGTCTAAATCTTAATGTACAGGAAATACTCTTTCCTCAGTGCTCAGTAATAATAAATCTTTAGTTGGATTGTTGTGTCAAATTTTAGTCATTCCACTCAAGAAAGATGTGGAACAGCAAGGAGAAAGTCCAGAGGAGAGGAACATGAATTATTATTACCTGTGAGGGTATATACGGGATCTGTTTAGTCTAGAAAGGAGAAGAGCAGACATTACAAAAGTATTCAAACAAGATTTAAAAAGTGCTACAAAGAGGAGGAAAATCATTTGTTGTCCAGCTCACTTGCCTCCTGCTAGAGTAGATCTCTTGTCAAATTAAGCAACCTGCTTCCTACAGTCAGCAAACAACTTGCTGCCTTACAGTCTGGAGCCAGCTGCTGCTAGACAGAACTACCACACACTTCTAGTTACCCTATTCTGCTACCAGTCTTACATGAAAGAGAAGTGTTTGTGCATTTATCTCAGGTTCCCAGTAATTGTCCAGCCCATAAAAATAGAATACTCTGCCTACAGGATGTGGAATGTGTCATCACCAATGTATAACCCTGCAGTTTCTGAACAACTAAAAAGAGCCTCAGGATCTGGCCTTGAACATCTCAAGAAATGTGTTTGGGGAAGCTTTGTTAGTGCTGGGGAGGGCAGCATGGGCAGGTGTACAGTTGTGATTGGCAAAGTTGACTCCAACAATGCCTCTGAGGTCTTCCTTCCACGATGTGCACCCCTGAGTGTATGGCTATGGCTAGGGATGGAAAACATCAGTGTGCAAAGCCAGGGTAGAGGGGTGTAAGTGACATAGTGAGTTGCAAATAATGAGCAGACCTCAAGTGAAAGCTGCCCGGTTTAGATAGTTCCTCGGTGGGTCAGGAGGCTGCTCACTGCTGTTCCTGCTCTTAGCCGTTGTCAAAAGCAGGACAGCTACACTGCAGCAGCCCCAACTGTGGATCCTTAACATTTTCCTGGTTGAGTGTAGACATTTATTTTCTGGATGTTCATGGACCTGGACGCTATGGGAGCAAGTCCTAGTGGTCCTGTTCATTGGTGTGACAGATACCAGCTATAATCCTGGCCGTGCCAAGGAAGGTGGAGAGAGCATGGATGAAGCAGGTCCCTACTTCTGTCTTTAGCCTCTGAGATGTTATGGGTGTAATTTGGGCTTATGTCCAAGTGTGTTAAACAAAAGCTGAATTCCATTTGGTAGGAACCGAAAAATATATCCTGAATTTTTAAGTCTGGGGTCTGGCAAACTTTTGCAAGTGCTAAGAAGTGGTTTGGCTCTGCCTGTAAAAGATATAGAGCTGTAGAAAGACAGAGGTATTTGAAAGCACATTCTAGAGCAATGTGACTGAGGGGAAGTCACTTCTGAAAATAGGCACAGACGAGCACAGGAACCATTTCCTTAGGAATCTTGTGATGAGGAGTGAAACTGTTTCCTGAGCAAATCTGGCATGGCAGGCAATAATTCCTGACATGGATGTACCACTCAGCTGCTCAGGTGGGCAAATTGTTCTTAAACTTTGTGTTTCCCCTCCTGGTTTCAGCAGGAAGAGAACAGCTTGCTAAAGAGAAATGAAGTTAACTGGGTTTTGGCAGAGCTTGGTAAAGGGGAGAGCTGTTTCAAGACTGAATAATGGATATAATAATTTTTTTAACTGTTTGCTTCTTTGACAATCCTTTAGGATCTTCCACTGATGAGAAGCCTATTGACCCCTATTGGTGCTACCAGCCATCTGTCACTGCTGTATGATCCCACATTCCTTCAGGAGGTGGGTGACTCTAGTATTTGCAGCCAGACAGGTTGCCAGAGGAGCTCTCAGGAAGCATCAGCTGCATATCTGTGCAAACACCAGGACTGTGAGCAAGGAGGTCAATGCTAAAAGCTTGTTTGGGTGAAGGTACTAACAAAGTGAAGACTTTGCAGCTCTATCTTGCAGGACAGAGTTATGGCAACGTTTTGGTGCCAGTCCACAGATGGTGGTGTTCCCAACTCACCTGGCTACTTGGTTCAGAAATAAAGGAGCTCCTAGTCCAGCTCCTTCACTGTGTCTTCTTTACTCAGGTCTATCTAGTGGGCCTCATAAAAATGACTAAATCAGGCTTTCTTTGCAGTTTAATTTTCTTCTCTTTAATGCCAGTCAGAGAGAAATTAGGGAGAAACAGGATTAGGGAAGACTGCATGTGGCAGAGGTGATAGAAAAGTGAGTGTCTTGCACAGTGGGTCTTTCTCTGTCCTCCACTCTGGACTTCTGTTTCAAGTTTTGGCTTTTTACAGCATTAATCTGTGCTCTGCTGCCCGATTTCACAGTGCTGTCTCCCTCCTGGAGTGCCTGTGGGTGTCGTTCTGTGGGCAAACCAGGTGGGAGAGCTGTTGTTTCTCCTCTATCCCAGAATTACCAAGTTCGCAGTCTTGCGCATCCAGCTCATGCCGGGAGAGATGCTCCACAATGCCAGCCCCCAGAGAATCCCCCAGGACGTTGGTAGTTGTTCTAAGGCGGTCCCTGAAAAATCAGAGAGGAAAACAAAATACAATTTCATAGTAGCAGCTAAGAGGATGAAGATTATTACAAGAAACATCTTCAGTGAAACTTTTTCTACTTTCTAAGTCACTCTAATAATGGATAAGTCAACATTGACAGGAAAATGACTCCCAGAGAGCCTTCCTTAATTGACATCCTTGAGCTCAAGCTTCACATTCATTCCTGTTTTATTGCATTCCCAATTTCTTACTGAAAAGTTTTGGTCTTGACACAAATCAAGAGGAAGGTTGCTCTGTTTCTACAAGGACACTGTCCTTTCTAAAGGCCTTGCTGCAGACTCAGATGACCTCACCACATCTGTTTCACTTAAGTGGCATTTTGTTTTACAAAAAGTGCTGAAATTCTGGTGCAAACCTATGACAGTGCTGCTGTGTACTCAGATTTCCTCGGCATGCACGGCATGTGCTGAGGCACCAGATTCTTTGTGCAAAACAGCACATCTGAAAGACCCTTTGCAATGAGATATTCTCCACAACCACAAGAGTATGTCAGAGCTGTTGAAGCTGTCACCAGTCCAGCGCTCCATTAGATCCTTCAGTGGTAACAACAGTGGCATCTGATTGAAATAATCTACTCTGAGTAAGCACAAGAAGTGACCTGGCACATTAGGAGGCAGGGCTCTTCCCAGCCAAGTCTGTTCTTATGCACAATCCACAGGAGAAGTGGAGGTGTTGGGCAAAACTGTTTCCAACTGGTCAGCCATGGCTGGGAGCAGATTTTGGCTGCTTTGGCTACAAACCAGCAATACAAGATACAGAAGAACAGAGGAAACACTGACAGTGTATCCATCTGTCAGGATTTTGGTGTTTGAGAAGACAGAGAGGTGAGACTGTGCACAAATGCATTCTTCAATCTGGTTCCTAAGAGCACTCCTATAAAATCACTTGTCCCAAGTGATTTTATTTAAAAAGGAAAGAAAGCTGAAATGTAGCAGTGTGGCTGACTAGCTGCACCCATCTAAACACTCTTCAACTTTGTACAGCCCAGTCTCATCCCTCTTTCAGTGTTTGGTAACCCAGAACTATCATTCTGTAATGTGGATTTGCTTATTATTCACACAACCTTTCCCTATGACTCTGCAGATAATTTCTGGGTGTATTTAAAGATAAAGTGAATGGAGGACATTCTGTTTGGTCAGCAGGCTGATCAGCAAGCGACCTCTGATGCCTTGGGTCACTGAAGCACATGTTGAAAACTTCAGCATGGGCAGAGAGGGCTACTGTCCAGAGGTCTCATGGATACAGGTGTGTTTTAAGCCTAATGGTACAGGTTACTGAGCCTGCTTTTAGCAGAGACATTGGGAGTACAGACAAGGTCTGTAAGCACTACCAGGAGTGCACAGCAGTGCATGCCTGCTGAGCAAGGAACTTACAGAAACCAGTCCACAGCAATGATCAGTGTAATGTCTTCAGTAGGCAGCCCCACTGATGTCAGCACTATAACCATTGTCACCAGTCCTGCCTGGGGAATACCTGCGGCTCCAATGCTGGCTGCTGTGGCAGTGATGCTGGAGGGAACAGGAAAGCAGAGCTATCAGCAAAGGGAAGTAAAGAGGTGGTTGCATTTGCAGAAATGTCAGGAAGTAACTCAAACTCATGGTCTTGGCAGCCTTTCTGCCCCGGTCACCATGAAGGATGGTGGCACATGGTACATCAACACCAATGCCAGGCTGCCCCTGCCAGACACCCCCTCATAACAGACTGCACACCACAGCTTTTTCTAAGACCTGGACATGCAAGAAGGACTCAAGTGGAGCCTCAAAGACACAGTGTCCATATGTGCTTTGACACCTGGAGCTGTAGTACAACCCTTCTTTCCCATACTTTTTTTTTCCTTATTGCATCTTCTGAGCAAAAGAAGAATCTGATCACACCTCAGATAAGCCAACAAAACTGAAACTCTTTCTGTAGTCCCAGAACTCTTTCAGAAGTCACCTTATTGTGATGATTTGCCCAAAGTCAAGTTCATAGTTGTTGACTTGTGCAATGAAGATGGCTGCAAGCGCCTCATACAGAGCAGTGCCGTCCATGTTAATTGTGGCTCCCACAGGCAGCACAAACCTCGTGATGCGCCTGTCCACACCGTTGTTTTCTTCCAGGCACCTGAAGGTTATGGGCAGAGTCGCTGAGCTGAAAGGAATTTAAAAAAACACATGAATTGCATGTATGCTGACTTTGTAAGAAAGACTAAGCCTCTGCCTGGTTTATTACCTTACCCACCTGCTTTTTCACCCTGCCATATGAGCCAGAGGCCGGAAGCTGCTAGGAGAAAGAACAGTCTAAGCAAGGCTTCCTCAGATATGATGCACGCTGCAGTTGCACATTCAGACATGGCTTTCCTCAGGGGGTCAGGACAGGGGCTGTATAACCCTGAGGCTGATGATGCCGGTATAACACCAAAAGAAGGAGGGTTCAGGGTACATAGGGCAGAGCCTCAAGACCAGAACTTCTTTTTCTGCTATTAAAAAAGCTTGAGCCCTTTTCTCACCCCTTGCAGTCCATAAGACAAAAATGACACATGTTTGAGAATATATCTTGCAGAGAAAGCAAAGAACTGTTTCTGAAAGAGAACATGAACAGGAAAAACGCTATGTGTTTTGGTATGAGAATGTATGTGGAAGAGCCTGCTATGTGCTTGCCAGGAAATGAATATAACAAGAAACATAGTACTCAGTGAAACAACAGTTACCTACCATCCCTTGCTTTGGCTGTGTGACATGGCAGTGTGAGTCATTGAACATGGTGGTGTTGATGCCTTTGCCCAGGTCTCTGGGAGGTTTAATGACAGCTGCATACAGTCTGTGTGCCTGGGAGAGAGAGATGTAAAAATATGTGCAAGTACATGTGTGTGAGAGGTATGTGCATGTGGAATAATGCTGTGATTCAGCAGGATTTGATATTTGTCCTGAGCTCAGCATTTCAGTGGTAAGCAAAATCACCCTCGTTTGGTCAGGAGGAACATGGGCCATTCAGTGATGGTCAGAGCTGGTCATGTGACTAGGGCTCCTGAGCAGGGCAGTGGGAACCTTCCCACTCCCAAATGAGTTTGGCTGGTCCACTTCAAAAAGCCACTAGTGCTAGAAATTGTGAGACCATAGTGCTGCATTGAGAACAATAGAGTGCTGAGATGTAGTATCTACATCAGCCCCAACCCCACTCCTACATAGCCATCGTACCTGGAGGAGGTGCCCAGGGCTGTGATGAGAGCCTGCAGGAGCCCCGCAATGAATGCCCAGGGGTTTCGGTGAGTGACAATGAAGTAGAGCAGGGGCAGGATGCAAAGGGCATGGATGAGGAGTCCAACGATGACAGTGAGCGTATACATCCCCAGCTGGCCTCCCATCACTGCTAGGTCATCCATCTCCAGGATTTTGCCCGCAATTAAAAACATGATCCCAACTGGAGCATACCTGTGACAGAAACACAAGGCCGATGGTCAGGACTGGCTCCCACACTTTCACACCAGCTTTAACACATGCTGTCTGGATAAATCCCCAATAATCTAGCTCACTGAGCCTAATAACTGGATGATACTGCTGGTTTCTTTTCTAGAAACCTGGAGAGAGCTAGGACTTGTTCATCCCATGGTCAAAAATCAGCTCTTGATGCACTCCTGGGGACCCCAGCACTCTGTTGTGCACACAGCTTGGGCACTGGTGGTTTCCTCCTCCTTTTGGGTTTTCTACGTTTCTACAACACTCCCTGTAGAATTGATAAGGAAGGTTATGTAGAGAAACTTTCAGAGTCCCTTCCTTTCCTATCAGAGCTTGGGCTGAGAGTACTTTTTTTTCCCCCTGAGAGGCACAGGAAAGTACAGGAGAAACAAGGAATCGGGGAGTAAAAGCAAGAGTGTCCTATAGGCTCTGGGATATCAGCCTTGCTGTCTTCAGATGCTCACATTTAAGGAATGTGAACATCTAGGGATTCCAGATCTGGTGTAACAAGGACTGGGCACACCAACACCTGTAAAATCAGCCATGGCTTGCATAAAACCCCATTTTGAGGAACCCTGCCATCTTTTCCATTCCTTGTGTCTTTTTCCCCCCTCCATAACAATGCAGCTGACAAGCAGCAGTGAGGCTCCACAGAAAAGACATAAGACAGATACGGAGAGAATCATGGGCACTAATCTAATAACCGGACCAAAGAAAATTCCAGCTCCATGGCCACACCTCTCAGGGCTGGGCCTCTGCAGCTCAAGAGCTCACATGCAACTCATGCACAAGGCTCAGAGGTCCACATGCCAAACTCCACCTTAGCCTGGGAGGTTTGGAAAAGTTTCAGGAAAGGATTTAATAAATATTTCATTTCCTCTGACCTTCCGATTAGAACACATCCTTGGCTGCACCAGTGACCAGGTCTCCCCAGGAAAAACAAGCTCCTGGGAGATGCTCTGCAGGTTGTGGCTACAGGAAGGCATGCACAGGCAGTGTCCCAAGTGTAACCAGTGTTCTATACATAAACACCCTCCCTTCCTTCATCTAAAGGGAGGTTTAAGGTGGGGTGTTGAAGGTCTCCGGAGCAGTGTGCAGGTCTACTTGTTCCACTGTGCTCATGCTCTCCCTTCAGTGCCCTCAGGCAAGTCTTACCTCCTCTTAGGAAAGCAAAGCCCCAAGTTCTGGTTCAGACATGGAGTAAAAGATCCCAGGGGCATGGGGCTTCCCAACATCTGCTATGAACTCAGGGATATTCTTCCCCTTTGTGCCTTTTTCTGTAAGGCCTGTCCTGCTGTGCTCAGGATTTTGCTCTGAGATACAAGACTGTGACTTATAAGACCAAGGAAAGGAAGCTGGAGCGATCTAAAATGGGAGAGGGTGTCGGGCTGACAGATTTCTTTCCTGTCAGACAGTTGCATGTATTCTGCTAGACCCACATCTGTCCTCTTTTGCAGTACCTGACAAAACTTTGAGCCCTTACTGAGTAAAAAACTTAAAATAACAAGATTTGGTAAAATGTTGCCTTCTAGAGTAACTTGTCTCAGCTATGCCTTGTTTGTCTGGACCATGTGTCATAGGCAGCCTTACACAGAAAGGAATGAGCAGCTGAGCTCCAGAGGCATTGGGATCTGGGAGACCTCAGAAAGGCAGTAGCTTTGAGATGATCCTCTTAATCCAGCTCAGCTCTCAGAGCTATTGCATTACTGCATACAGCTGCCACCCTGAAAGCAGGAAAGTGGCAAGGGGTTGCTGTGATTCATAGCTAAGTCAGACTCCTGGAACACAGCTGGAAGGAAAGCTTTTGGTGAGAAAGCCTCACACCCTACTCCTGTTGGTAAGGCTGAGAGATCTTCCACTCCAGCTCTCTGGTCTTCCAAGGATGTTTCCAGAAGCCTCAAGAAAAGCAAGTCCTGGTGTACCTGATATTTCTAAGGTAAAAACAAAAAGAACAGGAAATGAAATGTGAACAAATATCCCATCCAGACTTTTCCCTCCAGCTTGATGGAGCCAAAGTAGATCTGTGCCCATCTGCTTTTCCTGTCTTGTGCACGAAATCCTTAAAGCTACCCCACTTCTCATCATGTCAATGGAAACTGCACCTGCAGACCTCCTGCTCCAACCGGCCATGCTCCTCACCAGATGATAATGGCCACCAGCCTCATGATGGCTTCGTTGAGGCAGTTAAAGAACTCCCGCAGGGCCCGTCCCTTCTGCTTCATGCTGCCGATCATCAAACCGAAGCACATGGAGAACACTACCAGCCCCAGCGCGTTCACCCCATTGGCTGAGCCCGGGATGGGAATGACTTCTTCAAAGGTCAGCACCTCGGAGACGGTTCCCAGGGCATGAGTGACGTTCTCCATGACGCTGGTGAAATTCTCAGGCACAGGGATCTGAGTGGTTGTCACACCTGCTGTGACATTGCTGCTGTGGAGGATGGTTCTGGTGAAGACCCTGGTGCTGTACTGCGTCTTGTACTGAAAAGACACAGATTATCAGATGCACCCATAGGCCCTAGTTCAGATGTTCAGGACACATGCTAGGCTCTTACATGCCTTCCTTAAAGAAAAGACAGTACTGCAAGTTGCTGCCGACCTGTGTGGGAAACTTGCTCTGCCTGTTCTCAAGGTCCCCAGTGTAGTGCTTTCGTCAGAAAGTTCAGAAAGTTCATAGCACCCACAGTCAAAAGAGACCATTAAAGCATCTCATGTTGCTAGGACTGAGATATTCTGGCTTCTCTGACAACCCTTTGTGCTCTTTCTAAGGGCACTAGCACTGCAGAAGAGACAGCTTCTTGGAGACTCTGCTCCATATCACTGCCAGTTCTAGCCTGCTACCTGAGATCATGCAAACCCTTCCTGCCTCGGTGGGATGGGATGGAGGTTGAAGCTCCCATCTACAGACAGTTTGAAAAGCTTGCATGGGGGATGCTATAATACAGAGTAACATCTGCAGTGCCTCCTGCAGCAGTCAGACCTGGGGAATAAAGTGCTATTCCATCCCTCAGAGAACTGGATAGGACCATGGTCGAGGGCACAGGGCACAAAGATGAGATTTCATACCTGTTTGAAGCAGGCTTCTACCAGGTTGGGCGGGAACATATTCCTGCAGTAGATAAAACATGGAAAGAGTTATTGTCCTGTTGAACTAGGACGAAAACATGGGCTTCCTGGCCAAATTCTTTGTCCTGGAGCAGTGTCTGAGGTCACAGCTTTCACAATGTCCACTCAAGCCCTTTTGATCTGACTGACAGAAGAAGGGAATACGCTGATCTGGACCCAGCACCTCTTGCATCTTGTCAGACTCCTACTGCATGTTTTCAGACTCCAGAAGATTATTCAGGTATGTGGGAAGAGATGACACACATACCGCCCTGGTATATAGTTACATTGTAAAACCATCAGCAAACCCAACCAAACCTTGAAACAATACCATATTACAATGTTTAATACACTGCCTTGCTCTCAGCCTCACCTCTACAGCTGTCATTTGAGCTCTCTGTTATCCTGTACCTCAAAAACATGGCTTTATATCATTTGAGATGGTACAGCTTTGCAATTCACTGAGAAAGGTCACAGCAAGGGAAGAAGAGGCAATGCCTTGGGAACCGCCTCCTTGATTTCCTTTGGTCATTGAAGATGGATCTTTGGAGTAGCCTCTGCTGGGTGAATTTCTGAAAGGTAGTTAGGTAGCCACCGATAGTTTTCATTACTTGTTTTGTTGAGCACACCTTGACCTCTTACATTAATACCTCTGGAGAAGGGCTGGACTCCGGGCCAAGCACTCAGTCTCGGAGTGGCAAAGCCAGTTAGCTAGACTAAGCTAGAAGTAGTAGACTTGCCAAGACTCAGCCATTAACCTCTTCCCTAAGACTGTATGCCTAAAGCTGTGATACTTCACAAGGACACTCCATGGAGGAATGTAATCTCATTGATGCGCTCTCAACATGAGACCATCTTGTTTACCTACCTCACCAAGTCCATGAAGGCATCTGTGGTCTGCACCTGCTCAATTCTGCCTTCCCGGTGAAGTTTGTCCTTAGATCCTTTTCCTGGGTGTATGATGATCACCATGAAAATGCCAATGAAGACAGCTATGATTGTGGTCACCATGTAGTAGATGATAGCCCGCATCCCCATCTTCCCTGAGACTCTGCTATCCAGTGAGGCCATTCCTGGGGTGTCACACAGAGAGACACGGTGAGGAAGCCAGTTGTCTTAGAGAGAAAGGGAAAGCTTGAGGAAGATTCAAAGGGTGCAAGGCACATGCATAAGCTGGACAGGGAGCTAGGGTCTCTTAAGAAGCACAGCCTACAAGGGACAGTGGCATCACTGGAATTTGGAGTTCCAGGGTGATGTTGATATGGAAGAATATGGCTTGTGGTCATGAAGAAGCATAGCACTGGTGGATCTTAGGGTTAAGCTACATTTGGGAGTGTAGTAATTTTATTTTAAAGCTCTCAGAAGGAAAATAATCCCCTCCTAGTACGTTGGGCCTTTCAGGTGGGATGTTTCTGCAGGTGGAACACCTTGCAGTCCCTTCTGCTTTCTGAAAGCTTAGCTGTCTGTCATGTCTTTCTTGAGGATCTGGGTGAAACAAGCCCTCCAGCCAGTGATCAACTTCAACCCTTTTGGACTGACACAAATTAACCTTCTCTAGGCTGAAGGAAACCTGAAGTTGACTTAGGCAACAAACTTGGAGACATTTGAGGTAATGTAGGATTAAATCCTTGTTAGTGCTGAAGTGCTGGGCATTGAAACCACCGCATTGTGTTCTCCCCGGTCTTCTGAGAAAGCACAAGGTCTTCTGCTTCTCTGCACCACTACGGAGCCAGCAGGGGTCTCAGTGTGGATCATGTTCACTATGGCTGTAGATTTGGGCTTGTCACTACTAGCCAAGCTAATCCAAGCACCTCCAGCTGGGTCACACAGAGGTACCTGAACAACAGCTTTGCTGCGCATTGTCTTGGCTGAAAGCAGCAGAAAGCACTTCTCACCTGTAATCAGGCTAGAGACAATGAGAGGAAGAACCAGCATCTGGAGCATACGCATCAGCAGCTCGCCGGGAAAGGAGAAATACTTGATCTGGCGATAGGTCAGCTGGTAGGGCCGGAGGGAGAAGGCCAGGATAATCCCTGTGGACCAGCAAGAGATGAGAATCGAAGTGTGTCAGTGTGATGCAGTGGTCTGTCCCTCAGTCCTACAGTGCAGCTTTTCTCTTTCTCATCTACTCTCAGCTCCTCCTCTTCCCAAAGGAACAAATGCTCATTTTCTAAAAGGCTATGATCCAGTTTTTACTGTATGCTCCCTCTCCTTCTGACATATTTATGTGCACAAGAGCCTTGTGCGAAACCACAGGTCTCCTTATTCCCTGTCTGTTGCTCTTCTGGGGTCTGTTCCCAGGAAGCTCATGAATACAAAATGCTGTGATGAGAGATACGATCTCCCAGACTAAAATAAGTGTGACTACACAGTTCAGATTCTTTGTCTACCTGCCTCTTAAAGCTGAATTCAGCCAGTTAGAGACATATAGCCTGGATCAAAAGCTAGGAACAACCTGCTATGTGCTAAGCAGATTTGGTGTGCATTGTATCATGGCCATTTGCAGCAGTTGTGGTCCTGCCAGGCTAAAGCTGTGGGAAGAATCTGAAAAGCCCTTGTGCCTACAGCTGCACTCACAAGATGCCTCTGAAGAAACCTGGATGATTTGTACAAGGATTGGTTGAGTCGGACCATCAAACTCTTTCTGTTGTAGACTGTTTCTATACTGCAGCCAGAAAGGATCAACAAGGACTTCCTCCCACATACACACTCTCTGTGGGGTCTCTTGTTCTTGCATACAAAAGTACTCGTGATGTGGCAGCACTTTGAGCTGTCAGCTCATCAGCTTCACCTCCTCAGGCAAATTGCTATGATAAAATAAAATCTTTGTAAAATAAACAAACATTTCCCCATATTTATAAATGGTGCCTTGGTGTTGCCACCAGCTCCATACCTAGTAGGACCGCAGCAATGGTGAAGAGGACGAAGGCATTTCTCCTGAAGAAGCTTTTAGCGCTCTCGGCAGTGATGCTGTGCATCCGCTTCTTGGCCCGCGCCGCCCTCTTCTGCACAGCCTGCCGGAACCGCTGCACCCGGCTGTCAGCGTGGAGCCGCTTGGCTGCATCCTCATTGAGGAACAGGCTGTTGACATGGCTCTGCTCGCTCATGGTCAGCACAGCTGCTCAGTCCTCCAGGCACAGCTCTGCCTACCCTGGGCAGGGAGAAGGACAGGCAGGAAAACATAAGCTGTGGCACAATCTTGCCTTCGTCTTCAGATAATTTCCCTGGGGCCTGCTTAGGAAGGTTTATTTAAAGTTATTAATGAGCTCCTCTGACCATCTGCAAGGAGCAGACCTTGAGAAAGGGTGTCTAAAGGGCTGCCAGGGTCTTGTCACTACTGCTTTGGTGCCTCTAGAGAAGCTCCGGCCTCTATAGCACCCAACCTGCACTGAGAAGTGGCTTACGTTGACCTGGGAAGCCAGAAGGGGCTCCACAGCTACCCAGGCTTGTTCTTAGGAGTTTGAGCACTTTGGAATGGAATTTATTTTTATCACCTGGCAATAAAGCCCTTTCCCATACACAAACTCTTCCAAACAAAACCAAGCAGAAAACAACATTTCTGATGTACCTCCAAGGTGGACAGATCCCTACCACAACAACTTTCCCCATGACAGTGAGTGGCACTGGCTGTTTCTGTGGAAAGGAACATTATCCCCTTGCCTTCCACGGGGCCTGAGGATAACACTTTATTTATTGACTTTCCTTTGAAACACAACAGGACTTTCAAGTAGTATCTCTTGTCAAACTCCACTGATGAGATTAACCTGATGTTCTGTCTTCATAAGTACTAAGACTGAAATCAAACCTACTCCAAAGAGATAGATAAAGAACCAAAGCTGCTCCATTACCAACTGGCTGCAAGGCCTGGACAGTCTACTGTACTTTATCTGTTTAGTTTTTACTGTTATTTCCATGTTCCTCAGAACAAAAGAACAAGGGGGCTACACAGGCAAACCAATCCCCTCTAGAGTACTAGGAGGCACCAGCCACCCAACAGTTCTCATAATGAGGAAGATTATTGCCTGACTATGCAGGTGCCGTTTTCCTTCTGTCGCTGTGCCTTAACAGATGGAAGGTCTGAAAGTGATTCTTGTTCCCAGGAGTTTGCAGAGATAATACAAGCCTAAATAAAACCAAAGAAGTACAAAGTCACCTCGGCACATCAGCAAGTGCTGGAAGACCTTCTTTGGTGTTGCAAGTCAAATAAGAGCTAGTCCATTTGTAATCCTAAATTTAAATCAAAGAAACCCTCACAAATGAGACTACATTCTCTATAAATTACACACCTAGTATCTTCCATCTGGACCCAGATAAATGCCTTTCATGACCTAAAAATTGCCTTAAAGAGGAGCTGCTTCGTGGTACAAGATTGCAAGGTCCTGTGCACGGAAGCTGGAGAAAAACCTCCATTGTGAGAGAAGGTGTGTTTGCATAGATGCTAATGCCTTCATGAGGTTCAGAACAGGAGAGACACACCTGAGGTGGCCCAGCCAAGTCACCCTAAGCCCTCCCAAGGCTAAGCTGCGCAAAGGCCGCTGGCAAAGATGATGGGTATTTGCTGCAGAAACCTTGCAGTGCTGCTGTGGTCACCCCAGCTTTTGGATCAGCAAACAGCATTCCATGGATTTTGATCCACTCATTCCAGTTTGATCAAGCATTCCATTCCTTACTATACCACCCCCACTTTTATCTGTTGATGGAGACAATACACATCAGACTGTGAAAACTTTGCCCGTCTTCCTTCTTTTCACTGCCAACCCTGCTTTTCACAGTTACACATGAGAAAAAGAAATTGCAAGATTCTTTCAGTTTATTGAGATTGCGTCTCCTGAATCGGACAGTAGGTTTAGAAACTATGAATTCAATCCCCTTGTGTCCCACAATAAACTTGCATCATTTATAGCCTTCCAGATATAGAGTTGAACAAATAACCCAGAACAGGTGACACAGGAACACCCACAGGTGGGTTTGAATGTCTCCAGAGGGAGACTCCATGACCTGCGTGGGCAGCTGTTCCAGTCCTCTGCCACCCTCAATGTAAAGAGTTCCTACCTCATGCTGAGGTGGAACTTTCTGTGGTTCCGTTTCAGGCCGTTACTCCTTGTCCTGTTGCTTGGGCATTCAAATGCTTCCTAATGTCCAGTCTGATCCTCCCCTGGCACAACTTTGGACCATTCCCAGTTATGCTGTCCCTGGATCCCAGAGAGAACATTCCAGCACCTCCCTCTCTACATTCCCTCCTCAGGAAGCTGCAGGAAGCAATGCTTCTCAGCCTCCATTTCTCTGAAGGAGACAAGCCCAGAGCCCTCAGCTGCTCCTTGTAGGACAAGGACATGCCTTCCAGCTCTTCACCAGAAGATTCACCCTCCATTCCCCTCCTCTGGACATATTTGAGGAACTTCACATCCTTCAATGTTGGGGCCCAGCCCTGCACACAGTGCTCCATGTGAGGCTGCAGCAATGCTGACTGCTATGGAATAATCCCCTCTCTGGACCTACTGGTCATGCTGTGTGTGATGTCTCCAGCATGCAATTTGCCCTCTCAGCTGCCTGGGCACACTGCTCACTCCTCTCGAGTCTACTGCCAATCTGCACCCCCAGGTCCCTCTCTGCTCATCAGCCACTCCTCTCCCAGTTTAGACCCGTATTCAGTGTTACTCCCTCTCAGCCACAGAAAACAGCACTTGGACTACTTCCATTTCACGCCTGAGACAGTCCAATGCACCAATCCATCAAAATTATTTGAGGCCTCTTGTTCCTCAAGAAAGTCAACAGCACTTCCCAGTTTGGTATTGTCAGCAAGCTTGCTAATGGGATATTCAATTCCTGCATCTGGATCACGGATCAAAATACTGAATAGTACTGGCCCCAGGGTTAAGCCCCAAGGACACCACCAGTGACTGCTCACCAGCCAGACACAGCCCCATTCACTACAACCATTCAAGCCCTGCCATCCAGCCGGCTTTTCACACGGGACACCATCAACTTAGCCCCTCCCACAGCTGGACAACTGTCCAGAAGGATGCTGTGAGAGACAGTATCAAAAGCCTCACTAAAAGCCAGGAAAACTGGATGCACTACCTTCCTTTTATCAACCTGGGATGTGACCTCATCCTAGAAAGAAATCAAACTGGTTAAAGAGGATTTTTCCTCTGTGAACCCATGTTGAAGATTGCATTATACTTCAAATGCTTTTCAGTAGTACTCAGTAGGAGCTTCTCCATAATTTTTCTGGAAACTGAGGTTAGACTCACAGATCTGTAGTTCTTTGTGTCTTCCCTCACACCTTTCTTGTGGATTAGAATAGCATTGGCTTGCTTCCCAGTCAGCAGGGATGCCGTGAGGCTTCCTACAGTAGAAAAGATTACCACCCGAGGCAATCACTTCCAAAAGAAGAACCATCAGAGAAAGTTTCAAACCTCAGACACTCTTTTTCTTACTCCCAAGCCACTCTCTCATCATCAAATGATCCAGCACACATTGGTAATGTGTGAAGTGCTGCCTTACTTTGATGGGGAAAGCTCCAAACTGTTCAGTGAAGGGAAAAGTCACATTGATGGCTCTGAAATCACCCACGACAGACTTTCTACACACAAACCAGACTTCTCATGTGCTGTGGTGACCTGAGGAGACCCATGTTGAGTAGGGAAATGTGGGCTCCCCCTCCTCCAAACCTTGCCTTTCTTAGAGCTGGACCATACCACTGCAATGGCACAAATTCCTGTCCAGGGAAGGTGAGAGCAGAACCCACAGATATACAGGGACTCAACCAATATTTTCTTTAGATGTCTCCCCATCTATATGCACTGGAAAATGTAGTTTTGTCCAAACAAAATGAAATTTCTATCTTGATATGGGAAAGTACAGGATTAATCATTAGATCCCATGCTGCACCATGTGTTCAGCTGCCTTCTTAGAGCAAAAGTTACTGCACAGAAGGAACTCACCAGCACATCTTGCTCCTTTGGTGTCCCCACCCTCTTGCTGACTTGCTCCCTTTCTCTATCTGCATATTTTGCAATAGAGCAGCCCCCTCCACAGCACATTCTCTCTGCGTCACTGGTCTGAAATTGTGCAAATATTCTCTATTGCATCAGCTGGAAGTTCTCAGACTGCTGCAGTTAGCCACCAACATTCTCTTGTCAATGGCTTGGATTTTCATTCTTGTGAGGAAGAAAGTGGCTTTGCTCTCTCGGTGAAGGTTGTTCTATCCGTGGCTGCTTCACCAGTCTCCACTCTGCCAGAAACACTGAGATATTTGAGAGAGCACTTTTGGAGGTGACTTCAAGGCTTGAGCACGAGCACAAGATATTTTGCAAGAAAGTTCAGAGTTGCAAAACTAATGCCTAGTTCCTGGCAGTGAGGTTTCACATAAACAGAGGAATTTTGGCTGTTTTAGGGGTATCAGTCAGATGTTGGTGAAAAAGAAAAATGGGGAAGGAAGACTTCTACACTACATTTTGTCCTGCTCTTTGCAGGCTTTTCCGTGGTTATCTATCCAGCTATCCAAGGAGATTTCCAACATGAGGGGAGGAGTGCAATAGAGCTTAAGGACTTATAAAGAGCTGGAAAACAGGGAATCTCCGAATCAACTGAGATGCTCCAACTTGAGCAACTCCAACAGATCAACTGAGATGATCTGTTCCAACTTGAACTGGACATTGAAGAATATCTGTCCTCTTTATCTTTTGTCTGTGCTAAAGCAGCCAACATCAGAAAGGCTGGCACCATCCAATGTGCAGCATCTTCCCATGAGCATGTTTTAAAGACAGAAGGTATTAAAATTCTGGTTGAAGGGAGAAGGTATTAAAATTCTGGTTGAAGGGAGATTGGAGATAGCCATGGCCCCCTCACAGTGCTGGAGAGCCAAATGTGGGAGCATTGGGGCAGGTTTGCTTCCCCTTCTCACAAATTGTATCATTTTGGCCCCACAAAATTCCCCACTTAGAATCTGAGAGTAAAATATTGTACACAGCAGAGAAACTTCTTGAAATAGTATCTTGAATGTAAGCTTTGACTACAGGCTCTGTAAAGACACATGGCCTCCCACATCTTCGTCCATGCCCCTCTCCCAGAGAAAAGAGGAGCTTGTTTAAATGGAGAACTAGGAAGAGCAGGAGAAGTAAAGAGCAATCTTTAAATGCATCTAGTTGAAGGAAAACCCACACTAGTAAGGATATGGCCTCAGTGTCAGATCAGTCTGGGTTTTTAAAAAACTTCTGTCAAGGATCACGTATGAAAGGTTTTTAAAGCAATGGATATGAAAGAGAATGAAAGGAGAGATCCCCTTTTCATCACCACAGGCTGCCAACAGAGATTTTAGTTGTGAGGTCCAAAAAGAAACTGTGCAGAGGGCTGAGCTGTCCATCTGCTCACAAGTGACAGGAAGAATGATCTGCTCTATACATAAATGAAAAGCAGTAAACAGAGGAAGAAAAACTCTTAATTCCAGTGACTCACAAAGAAGCTGGAAAGACCATAGAAAAGCGCAGACTGACAGAAAAAAAGTACTAGGAATTATTTGGGAGATATTAGGGGACAAAGAAGAAAATATAGAGCATGCTACATCCCTGAGAAGATGAGTGGCAGCTGGAACAGAGTTAATTTTCCTCCTAGTAGTTGGTACAGTGCTGTGTTTGGAATTTAGGGTGAGAGTAATCTCAGACTTTGTCTTGTGATAAAGTGAAAGTGCCAAGACACGAATTGCACCTGTGGGAATGATACAGCTTTCACGTTGCAACATTAAATGCTTGAAACTGTTGAGATTTTTAGTATTTAGAAACACGTATGCACATCTTAAATACTGCTACATCACAACAACAGAAAAAAAAAGAAATTATCTGGGCAAATTTCAAGTTGCTTGCTGAAGAAATTTTGCATTTAACTCAGATTCTAGGAAAGCTGCTGTGAAAGTCTTCAATGACTTACTTTCTTTGTTGTGCAGGCTCAGCTTCAGAAAAAACCCAGCCAAGTTTGACTGTTATAAAGCTGTCGTCACTGAAATGTTCCTGCATTCAGTTATTCAGTCATCAAGAGGCAGGCTGTAAGTATTTATAATTTTTTTTCATGTGCTGCAAAGTTTTGTACTGTCTGCATTAAGACAGTTTGCATCCATGGGAGCCCACAAGCAAGCTCCTCCTGAGCCGTGCATGTGTCAGGCTATCAGCAGAGGTGAAGGGCAGACTTTCCTCAGAAATGCACAGGTCACGAGTCCAGTCTGTCCACTGGGCAGGCAGGTAGACTCTCAGTCTACATGTTCCATGGTGCTGGGGTAGGCCTGCAGAGCC
Organism: Oreocharis arfaki; assembly: GCA_013398015.1. NCBI lineage: Eukaryota > Metazoa > Chordata > Aves > Passeriformes > Paramythiidae > Oreocharis > Oreocharis arfaki. The sequence continues at coordinate 22,408 of VZRR01000351.1, forward strand.
CCATGGGAGTGGTGCCAGTGTTGGCACAGTGCAGAGCCCAAGGCTGTGGCAGTAGGGCTGCACCAGGCGGCAGGATCTGGGGGGAGCTGGAGGAGATAGGTTGCATCTGCACATGCAGATCTACACAGCATATAGATCTGCAGAGAGGGCACAGTTCCACATGAAAAATATCTCCCAAGAGGCCAGGGCAGTGGTGCTGGCCAGAGGAGATCAGTTCTGTGTAGCAGTGATGCACTGAGTTTCTGCCAGGAAGAATAGACAGTTCTGCTGCCTGCTGAGAAGCTGTTTGGAACCGAAGGGGACAACTCTGTTTCACGTGAGCTTCTCATGCTTTGACACCCCTTCATGACAAGAAGAGAAACTACACGTAGGGAAATAAATCTACTTCATGCCTGTGCGCAGCTCGGCCCTCATTCCAGAAACATGCAACAGCTCTGAGGTCACAGAGCAGTGAGTGTTCTGAGCATGGGGGTACGCTGCAGAGATCTCTGGCCTGGTTTTGTCCAGGTAATGGTCAGAATAAGGCTATGGTGGATGAAGAGGAAATATATCTGACTACTTTACATGGTCCAGACAAAACTCAACATCAAACCCCTAGTAACAGTTTCATAGGACCTGGTACAGATCTGGTACATCTCCCCTGGGACCACAGAACTCCCAGGACATCACAGGTGGGACCAGCACTAGAGTCCAGAAACTCTGCTGTGCTTGTGCCAGCAGGTTGAGAGAGGTGATCCCTCTCCTCTGACTCAGCACTGGTGAGGCCACAGCTGGCGTGCTGTGTCCAGGTCTGTGCTTCCCAGTATGGACACACTGAAGAGAGTCCACTAAAGAACTGCAGAGATGATGGTGGGACTGGGGCATCTCCCATGAGGAAAGACTGGGAGATCTGGGACTAATCAGCCTGGAGGAGAGAAGGCTTGGGGTGGGTCTTATCAATGTACACCTGTAGGGAGGGAGTGAACAATTCAGTGCCAGACCCTTCTCAGTGTTGCACAGTGACCAGCTGAGAGGTGGCAGACACGAACTGAAGTACCAGGAAATTCTTGTTAAGCATAAAGAGAGTCTTTGTCGCTGCAAGACAGACTGAACACTGGGGCAGGCTGCCCAAAGAGGCTAGCCTAGCAGGGGGTTCTCCATCCTTGGAGATATTCAAAAGCTGTCTGGACACAGTCCTGAGCAACCAACTGTGACTGACTCTGCTTTGGGCAGGGGGATTGCACTAGATGATGTTCAGGGGTCCCTGCCAACCTCAGCAATACCGTGACCTTCCTTCTGCTGATATGACGTGAGACAAAGCTTTAGGGATTTCAGACAGCACTGACACATCCTGTCCATGGCAGTGTCCTGAAGCTGATTTACATTTATAATTAGCACAGGGACATGGTCGGTTCTCCGCTCTTCTCCCTCTCTGACCCCTGCACAGCACTTCTGCACCACACTGAAAGACAAACAAGAAAATGCTGCTTCATTGAAACAGCCAAGTGCCATTTGTGGGTGTTGGAGAGATCGTGAGGACCCCAGGGGTATCTCAGTAGAGGGGGAGCCATCAATCAAGTGGATCCACTATGAGATACTCCTCTGGGAAAGGGGGAGGTCCTGACCACTGGCAGGACATGGCATTACAGAACACTCTTGCCGTGGTGTGTGGGATCAGAGAAAGTAACAAAAATTTCAGATGAAGACTGTGTCTGCCTTCTTGCCCTGTGCTGTGCTCTCTCATGAGGCAGAGCACAGCAGTCATCCCATGCCTGCTTCCTCTGCCCTCACAGAGCACGCTGGCACAGCTTTCTGATTGCTATTGTGTCCAAGAGATATCAGCCAATGATCAAATAACCTGCCCCAAGGGAGGCAAAAATCTGTGTGACCAGCACAGCAGGGGAGAGCTCCGTTCTTCAGAGGTTTCAGGATCTTGGCTGAGACAGGCCCAGTTGTCAGTACTCAGAACAAATGGATGGGAAACAATGACTTTAATGTGGCTTCTTTACACCATTGTCCCACTATTGCTAATGTCTGTGTAGAAGAACACAAAAGGGATTAATCTAATTAGCCAGTTTTACTCCTGGGACTGGCATAAGTCAGCCAAATTAGAAATGCCCATTGCAAACCCTCTCCCAGGTTTGCCAGCCTCCAGGGGCTGGTGGAAGAGAAGCAATATATTCCCAAGAGAGCAGTGTTTGGTACAGCATGTACCATCACACCCTGCCACAGGCACAGCACGTGGCACTCGGTCAAGCCATGCTGCTAAAGGGATGACACTGGAAAAGCATGTCAGGTGTCCCCCTCAATGACGACTGCCCCAGGCTCCCTCTTCCCTCTGCTAATGCAACTCCCTTTTTAGTTTTTATTGCTGAAAGCCAGTCAGACTGCGAAATAATCAGCACTGCTTCTCTTGTCTCCAAGGAAACTCTGTTTTATGTTCAACATCAAAACCAGCAGAATTTTCAGTGAGGGAAGTCTCTGCAGGTTGCAGCAAGGAAGCACCCAAAGTGGGACAAGGAAGAGAAATCTCTGCAGAAGGAGAGGTGTTGTTGCCTAACTGTGCACAGTTAGGTGGATGTGGAAGGGCAAGGCAAGGGTTCACTGAAAAAGCTGTGCCAGTCTTTCTGAGGTGGACTTCTGGTGCTGGGTCACCAAGGGAGAGGAGTTAAATAGCCCATCCTCACATGTTGGGGGAGAGGCTCAGTACTTGAGAGGAAGGGACATGTCGCTCTGCTCAGTGGTCTGAAAGTTGCTGTTAGCAGCTCTCAAGTTCTACTTGCTTTTGGGCAGACCATGGGCACTCCAGAGTGGGATGCTACAGTCCCCCCCTTGCCAGCTGAGTAAAACAGGTGCTTTGTGGGGATTGTCTTTGCAAGGATGGCAAAGGAGGAGCAGATGTCTCCACTCTCACCTGACTTCCCCCTATCAGTAGCTCAGTGCCTGTGATCAGGAGCATTAAATCCAGCCACTGTGCTATTGGCCGGGCTTTTATTTTTTTAGTCCTGAGGACCAGGATCTCTATCCTCACAGGGTTCATAGACCCCCCCTTGGCTGGAGGCATCCTCACCCCTCATGTTATTAGATCCTTTGCAGCCTGGCCCATTGCTCGCCCTTGGGAAGGGAAGTACAAGCTGAAAGCAGTGCAGCTAAAGAGCCTATGTTGAAATTTTCCATTCACAAGCCCAACTCAGCCATCTTTGCGTTGCTATAGCAGCCCCTGGAAGGGCTTTCTGCTCAGTAGGGCATTTCTGCTTTTTGATACCTGTCAGCCAGCTCCCTCCCAGACAACTCCTACCACAACAATGGACCCAGGAGAACAGATCTGCTCGGGGCCTAGCCACTGACCCATCTCTGTGAGAGAGCACCGGCTAAAGGGAGAGGAATCTGCAATAGGCGGTAATTTCAGCCCAGCTGAGCTCTACAATGACAAAGTGGTCACCAGCTGAGCAGTGGGTTTGGGGCCTAAGTCAAATACTGGAAGGACAAGTGCCACTCTCCGCAATGCTCCCTACTCATGCCAACTTACTTACCACCTCCTGTGGTAAGGTTGTCTCGCTCAAGCTTCCCACCAGGCATTTAACCCCAGCCCAGGACATAGAGTCCCACTTTTAGAGCACCCCCCACTGGGCAGCCCCCTGTCCTAAAGCAGATGAGAGCTATCCCTGCCTCTCTCATGCTCATACCCAAGGAAATCTCCTGCCCTGCTTCAGTCCCTGGTACTGGCACCACTCTTATTCATGCATCCAGATTCACAGACAAAACCACTCACCTGGAACCAGTGCAGGTTGTCAAGCAGAGAGGGCAGTGAGCCGTTTTCGTTTTGGGGGATTGTTCTGAGTTGTTTCGTTCTTTAATTCTTTCAAAGGCAGGAAGCAGGATTTTCTCCCTAGAAAGGTACAGTGTTAGCAGAGAGCTCTGAGCAGTACCTCCTGAGAGAGGAAAGGAAGACTGTAATATGCTCAGGATACATGGCAGTAAGGGGTGGGGGAGTGGCATGTAGGAGGAGACAGAAAAAATCTTTGATGATTGCACCAGACCAGAGCACAGAAAGCACCTGTCGCCAGGAGGTTGCATAGAGCCCTTACTGGGTTTCACAGTACCAGTGGATTTGCACTTTCTTCTGCCTCCTCACAAAAGCTTCAAGGAGAGTTAGCAGTAAGAAAGAGCAGGGCAGCTGTTAAATGAGAGTCTGATCTCATCCCCATTCCACTCCTGCCCCTTACAAGGTTCCTTCTGCAAAGGAAGCTGCATGCATAAGTCAATCCAGCAGCAACAGCGGAGTACTGGACAGGCAGGTCCTTCACAGGTCCAGTCTGTGTGCACAGGACCTCTGAGGTCCAGACACACCCCTGTGGGTTGTCCAGATCAGCCTTAGGGGACAGACTTGCATCTGTGCCTCAGCCAAACTGCTGCAGTTTCCCTTCGATGTATTAGGCACATCATAAAGAGGAATCAGTTCACTGAGCATGCAAAGGAAATACAGTAGCTGTACAGGCTGTCAGGGAGACAGACTCTGCTTTCAAGGAAGCAGGCAAAACCTCCACTGCTCACTGATGTCTTAAATATTGATTCCCGATGCAGTTTCTTAGATAAAAATCCCACATTTCAAAATTTCGTTCAATGCACTATGTCAAAACCACAAGTCAGGTTGCAGCACACAGCACCACACAGCCCATGCTGGCCTCTGAATGTGGCAGAGTGAAAAATTATAACCAAAAATCAAGCCACAGCACTGAAGTTACAACAGCACCTCTGTTCCTAGCCCTACCAGATATATGACTCACAACGGACATATCAGTTGTTTGATGAAAGTAGCCTTCTCAATTCAGGTGGCCCCAGTGTAGGGGTTTTGCTCTGTGCTCTGGCTTTGGCATACCAAGGCTGATATGTTGCGTCTTCAGCTGGAGCTTGTGACAGAGTTTGACTTCATCCAGCCAGGAGTAGGTCAAAGCCACAGCATCATGCTCATTTGACAGAGGACCTTGGAAATTAAATCCCCCCAAATTCGATGTCTCCATCGGCTCTGTAGGAAGAGGAGAACTGGACCTCTTCAGCCCAGGTTACAGAGAGCAATTCCCAGCACCAACTGGCTTTTTCAGACATTGATCATAGAATTGTTTAGGTTTGAAAAGAACTTTAAAATTACTGAGTGCAACCATGAATCAGGATGGTGATTAGATGGGACTTCGCTCAATGAACTGTTTGGAATCTGGGTTCTTGACTATCTCTGTCATTCTGCCTCATTTAAACTTGCTCCAGACACAAGCCATCACTGCATCAGGAGACAAGGACAACTCTCTGAACCAAATTGCTTGGTCTTCACACTATTCCATGGCTCACAGGGCACTAATGGCCCTTATCTTCCTATTGAAGGTTCAAAAACATCTCAAGTGTCAGCTGGCGACTGGAAATCCAAGTACTGTGCCCCACAAAGTTTCAGTCATCTTTCCAGCAAAACACATATTGGAATGGGCTACACAAGAAAATATTTTTATTCCAAAATTATTGTTTCTGGTTTTGAGGAAAAGGTGTGCTCTACCTGTACCACGCACCAAAACCCTCCTGCAGAAATGTGGCTGAGAGCCAGTCCAGCCACAGAGGTAAAGGCAGACAGATTGTGGCAGCCCAACCTGGTACATGGTTGATCTTCTTTGCTGCTTCTGCTGGTTCACAACATCGGCCATTGCTGGGGCAGTCCCAGAGAAAGGACATCTCCTATTCCTCATGCCCCTGCTTCTCACGTAGCTTGGCCAGAAGCTGCTCTTGCAGAAGGGCCCCTGACAGCACTGTCGGCCACTGCTGGGGGCTGATGACCTGTAGCGAGCACTCCTGCCCCGGACAAGTGCATTTCTGGTGCCACCCAGAGAGTGGCAGAGCAGCTGCACACTTGGCTACCCCTCAAATGCTGTTTTATTCCCTGATTGCACCTCAGGCAGCAGAGAATGGTTGTCCTTTCCACCTCCTGTGGCTGAAGTTCAGCTTGGCTCCTAGAATCTGTGCTAATTCCTACCCTGGTTTTTAATCCCCTGGTTAGCACCCATAGGCCTTTTTAAGCCATAAACTTGCAGTGACAAGTGCCTTAAACCTTCTCTTTTGGCAACTTTTTCTATATTTCAACTTGTACCTGTGGCAATTTCCAGACAACTTTGAATTATTAAATAGGACACAGAGCAGCAGCCTGAAGCTACGGAGGAGGTGAAGAGCTCTGCTCCCTCAGGATGGAGCTGCCTGATGCCCAGGCAGTCTTTCCAGGGTAGAGCAATCCTTGGGGAACAAACCCCATGCTCAGCTAACTCCCCCAAGTATCTCCTTGTTCTATGCATGCCAGGCACACTTGATCATCCACATCAAACAGAGGCCACATGATGCTCCAAGTTTCCAACAATGGGTAAAAAGGAAACTCACAATGTCAGCTTGTGAGAGACAATGAGAAAAGACATGACAACTGCATCTCATGTCATGGAGTCACCTTACAGTGGGTGTTCTGATGCTATCCTTGCACAGCTGCTTGAAGATAACGGAAGGGCTTGATGGGAAACAGCCTGGAATAGCTTTCCAAAATCAGCTCCCTGGAAATTTCCTCCACAAAACACCTTTCAAAATGATTTATACTAATTCCACAAGTAGACTAAAACTGTTACATGGGGACAGGGCAGTTTGTTTTGCACCCATTCCATCTTTAAATGCATCCTCAGTCTGTATTGATGTCTTTTTCTCTAGTCCTAGAAATATGAGCCAGACACAGTTAGGGTGATAAAAAGGGGTACCTTTATATAAGGATCCTTAGGTGCACAGTCCATTAGGTGGAAAACGCTGAAGATGCTTGCCCCGTGTGACATTGTGTACAATTTTTATAGATTCTGCAAATTAACATATCTGACAAGAGCCCCCCAGTTACGAGCACGCTCGATGAAGTAATGCCCCTCTAGCTCTAGCATCTTCTAAATCCTCCGCCCTCAGATAAGGACCAGGCCCTGTTTACAAAAATATGTCTCAAAGAGCTGGTTTCAACCTTGGTTTCTAAGGAGAACCAAGATAGCATAGGGGTCCTGGAATTTGTTTTGTTTGTTTTCCTGCCTAGCAAAATACTGAAGCTAAGTTACAATAATAGACTACAAAGCTACAAATACATGTGTAAAGAATACAGAAAATATATAAAAGGAAAAAGGTAAAAATCCAGATGGCATCAGTATCTCTGCCCAAATTGGAAAGACTCCAGTCCTAAACAAGTGAAATTCTGGGCAAAGGACTCTTAAAACAAATTTTTACAAAGGGCTTGTGTATCTAAAGGAGAGGTTTGCAGGCCCAGCAGAACAACTCCTTCTTTATCATCTCCGCTTTTTAAGAAAGACTGATTTCTGTTGGATCTTTAAAAAGCAAAACACCTAAAAATGGGCTAAGAGTTGACTCACAATGTAATAAGGTAAATCTCCCATGTGAGTCTCTGTTAGAATGCAGTTAAGAGTGTCCAGTTTGGACACACAACCTGGAGGAGGCATTGAGGCTGGGGGGCTGGGATAGAAAACCCAAGTAGATGGTTGTATCCACTGTCCCATGGCTTTCTTGGCTTTCAGCAAGCACTTAGCATACAAGCCTTTTGAAAAAGCTTGATTTCTCTGAACTGCTGGAAAAAAACCCTTAAGGACCCATGATGTAGTGAATGGCAGGTAAGTGTGACAGCCCTGTCAGCTGAACATGTGGTGACTGGGAGGATGGATATGGACCATCCATACCTAGACCTGTCCTAGGACATGGATACTTTCTGCTGTAGTGTAAAAAGCCACTGGGATATTCCCTGCTGCTAATTGTCGTGGGGAAAGATGTGATTTCTTTGTGTGTTAAGCAATCCTTCACCCCTCCCTTCCCTGGATTTTGCAATTCTATAGTCTTGTTCTCCTTGTTACAGTAACCTTAATTTGGGGTTTGGTATTAATTCTGTCTTCTGCAATGCTCACTAGCCCTGGGAACAGAGTCCAATTATGCAGCTGTGACCTTCATTACAAGTTAGCAGACTTTCTGCAAATGAACTTCCTTCATGTTTCACAGAGCTACTCAAATAATGGAATTTCCTTCCTATGGGAAATGCCAATCTTTCAACATCTATTTTTGCCCTATTTTTTAACAAAAAGTCAAAATTTCAACTCTTACCACACATGAAGATCAGGAAAATTTAGAAATGTAAAGAAATGTTTTGGTTTGGATCACACTGATGCAAATCCACTCCTACCTGAGCTGTAGTATTTCTTCATGTGAGTGCCTCTTATAATTTTTTTACCTCATTTTTTATAGACTACAGGTCTCATGGTGCTCTGCAGTGTCCCCAAGTAGCCAAGCTGCTATGGTGCATTTTCCTGGATGCGGCCTGGAGGGAGGAGCAAGGGCCAGGGAGAACAGGGCCCAGAGAGCTAAAAGAGAAAGAGCATGTGATGCCATTCCCCCTGACAGCACCTGCCAGGACATTTACTTAGAATTTCTGATGGGACAACAAAACAAAGATGGTGAAGTTAAAAAATTGTATATTCAATTACAAAAATTATTACCCCTAAATTTTGTCTGGGTAGATTCAACTGATGAGTGAGACAAAGTTTTGTGAGTTTCTGAAGTTTCTGTCATTCTAAAAGTGCCCTCATTTTCTTCTTGACTCTGCTGAGAGTGTATGTGACTGAGGCATTTTAGCTATTTTGAATCCCAGCTCATGCTCCCTGCTTCTTCCAGGTGCATAGGGAACTTGAGCTGCGCACTCCTAGGAGGAGTTCTGCATTGGAAATTTGTGTGATTTGTTATGAACATTTTTTTTTTTAGCAATCCCTGTAAATCACTATACAGGCACAGTCAGTGTGAACTGCAGATTCCTGCAGTGGTTACTCTGATGCCTGACTTTTCAAAACCACCATTTTCTCAAACAGTTTGAGAAACTGCACTGCCAGTGCCACTGGAGAATAAATCCCCTGCTCCCATCCTGAGAGGTTCCCTGGTGGAAACTCACCTGGTTCCCACAGCATGACAAGAGAGGTGAGGAGTAATTTTGATTTCCTTCCCTGCCCTAATCCACCTCTGACTCTTCCTCCCAGCCCCATGCTTGTCTGCTGCACTACAAACTAGCAGTTGTTCTGCCCGACCTATTTGAAAGAGAGTCAATTCAGGTTTCAGGCCATAAAAGTTCTTTCTAAAGACCTTTTTATTTTCACTTGCCTTACTGTATTTGTAAATTTAATTCTACTGCATTTTGTGTTTTACCCATGACTTGGAAATGCAGCTTTCTTCCACTGCTTGTGCTACAGAGACAATTCCAATGCCAATGTGGCACTGTCTTTTAATTTCTTTTCTTCCTTTCCATGAGCAGGCTGCATCTCTCCTTCTTTCCCACCTCTGCTCTGCCTCTTGCGGCCTGTGGTTGGCTGTGCTTTCTGCTGAACAATTGGCCCCCTGGTTCTCAGGCTCCCAGGTTTAGCAGCTGTCTCCTCTGCACTGTTGTGGTTTCTGTGCAGAGTGGAGTTTCAGTGACGATGCCAACAGTCATCAGCTGCCTGGCTGAATATCAGCACAGAGTTTATGTTCTTTGTCACAGTGGCCGATAAAACACTTTCTGCTTCTGCAGTAGATCAGCTATAAATGCAAAATACCAGAGCTGCCTTCTCTATGTGTGATTGGCATTTTAACTATTACACAACTCTTTACACATATATGAGATTCTTTATGGCAACAGGCAGTTTTCTTGCACTCACTTATAAGTTTGGACAGCTGAATTCTACATGTGCCCAACAGCTCTGGCTGCTCTACAGAGAGACGTGCAATGCAACCTCACGAGTGAATTCACAGTAGGTAGAAGCATTTCTCAGGGCCTGTCTCTGTATACCCTTTGAGGCACTATGAAATACAGTCTGCAGAATGACAGGCGACATGACTCCCATGGAGTGCCCTTACAAATATATTGTTTCTTCTTGAAACTCAGGCAAAATCTTCCCGTAAGAGAATTTCCTGCTCTGGAGAAGAACAGACTTCAATACAGCTCAAGGTGGATGTGCCTTGCCACAGAGGCGGGAGAAAGCAGTGTAAATATGAAGACTGGGCCATTCTCTGTTCCTTTCTCCAGACCCTTATTTCTGAAAACCGCTATCTGCCCAGGAAGAGGCATTTCAGACTGGCACATTAGCTGAATACCCACAATAGAGTGACATGAATGCCATCTGACTTTATCCCTTCATCTCCTGACTTTATCCCTTCATCTCCTGCCTTGTCTGATCTCACTCCATTCCTTCTGAGTCATGCTTTCAAATAGAGAGGATCAAACCTTATGTATTTTTTTCCCATGGTCCAGGGTATCATTCAGTTTGAAAAAGCCCTCTGAGATCATCAAGTTCAGCCATTCCCCCAGCATTGCCAAGCCCACTACTAACCCATGTCCCCAAGTGCCACATCCACACGGCCTTTAAATCCCTGCAGGGATGGGGACTCCACCACTGCCCTGGGCAGCTGTGCCAGGGCTGGACAGCCCTTAAGGTGAAGAAATTTTTCCAGTCTAAACCCCACCTAGTGCAACTTGAGGCCATTTGCTATTGTCCTGTCCCTTGTTCCCTGGGAGGAGAGCCCAACCCCTACTAGGCTCCACTTTCCTGTCAGGGAGTTGTAGAGAGTAATAAGATCACCTCAAGCCTCCTTTTCTCCAGGCTCAGCCCCTCCAGACTCCTCAACTGCTCCCCATCAGATTTGTGCTTCCAGACCCTTCCCCAACTCCGTTCCCTTCACTGGACATGCTTCAGCCCCTCAATGTCTTTCTTGGGGTGAAGGGCCAAAAACTGACTCCAGGACTTGAGGTGGGGCCTCACCAGTGCCCAGCGAAGGAGGACGGTCACTACCCTGGTCCTGCTGGCCNCTACTTGGCTCCACTTTCCTGTCAGGGAGTTGTAGAGAGTAATAAGATCACCTCAAGCCTCCTTTTCTCCAGGCTGAGCCACTCCAGACTCCTCAACTGCTCCCCATCAGATTTGTGCTTCCAGACCCTTCCCCAACTCCGTTCCCTTCACTGGACATGCTTCAGCCCCTCAATGTCTTTCTTGGGGTGAAGGGCCAAAAACTGACTCCAGGACTTGAGGTGGGGCCTCACCAGTGCCCAGCGAAGGAGGACGGTCACTACCCTGGTCCTGCTGGCCACTCTGTGGCTGGTATAGGCCAGGTGCCATTGCTCTTTTTGGCCACCTGGCTCATATTCAGCACCCCCAGGCCCTTCTCTGCTGGCACCTTTTCAGCCACTCTGCCCCAAACCTGGAGTGTTCCATGGGGTTCTTGTGACCCAAGGGCAGGGCCTGGCACTTTGCCTTGTTGAACCTCACACCATTGGCCTTGGCCCATTGATCCAGCCTGGCAAATTGCCTCTGCAGAGCATTCCTGCCCTCCAGCAGATCAACATCCCACCCAGCTTGGTGTCATCTGTGAAATGACTGAGGGTGTCCTTGATTCCTTCGTCCAGATCATCGATGAAAACCTTAAACAGGATTGGGCCCAAAACTAAGCCCTGGAGAGCGCCACTGGTCCCAGCTGCATGTGACTCCATTCACCACCACTCTCTTGGTTCAGATGTCCAGACAGTTTTTACCTATCAAAGAGCACACATGTCCAAGCCATGTACAAGACAGTTTCCCCAGAATAAAGTGGGAAACAGTGTCAAAAGCTTTACTAGGGTTGAGGTGTACAACAGGCACAGCCTCTCCCTCATCCACTAAGCAGGTCACCTCCTCACAGAAGATGAGGTTGGTCAAGCAAGACCTGCCTTTCATAAATCCACGCTGGCTGGGCCTGATCCCCTGGTTGTCCTACCTATGCCATGTGATAGCTTAAGATGATCTGCTTCGTGACCTTTTCTGGCACTGACTGGCCTGTAGTTCCCTGGATCCTCCTTCCAATCCTTCTTATATGCATGCCTCACATTTGCTGACTTCCCATCAGCCGGGACCTTTCTGGCTGACGTGGACTGCTGGTAAAACATGCGAGAGAGTGGCTTGGTGAGCTCTTTTGCTACCTCCTGCAGTACCCTTGTACTTGTGCTGGTCTAAGTGGCATAGCAGGTCACGGGCCATTCCCTCCTGGATTATAGGGTCATCATCCTGCTCCCCATCTCTGTCTTCCAGTTCAGTCCTCTGGGTACCTTGAGGACAACTGTTCTTGCTATTAAAGACTGAGGCAAAGAAAGCATTAAGTACTTCAACCTCTTCCTCATCCTTTGTGGCACGGTTTCTCACTGCATCCAATAAGGGATGGAGATTCTCTTTGGCCTTCCTGTTGCTGATGTATCCATAGAAACACTTTTTATTATCTCTTACAGCAGTGGCCAGATTAATTTCTAGCTGGGCTTTAGCCCTTCTAACTTTCTCCCTGCATAACCTCCCAACATCCTCATAGTCCTCCTGAGTTCCCTGCCCCTTTTTCCAGAGGTGATAAATGCTCTTTTCCTCCCTGACTTCCAGCCAAATTTCTCTGTTCAGCCAGGCTGGTCTCTTCCCCACTGGCTTGTCTTTTGGCACGTGGGGACAGCCTGTTCTTGTGCCTTGAAGATTTCCTTCTTGAAGAATGTCCAGCCTTCCTGGACCCCTTTGCCCTTCGGGGCTGCTTCCCAAGGGACTCTCAATCAGTGTCCTAGACAGACCAAAGTCTGCTCTCTGGAAGGCTGAGGTGGCAGTTCTGCTGTCTCCCTTCCTTATTTCTCCACTACCAAAAACTCATTATCGCCGTGTCCAGACGGCCTCAGCTGTCACATCCCCCACCAGTCCTTCTCTGCTCACAAACAGCAAGTCCTGTGGGGCAGCTTCCCCGGCTGTCTCACTTACCAGCTGTGTCAGGCAGCTCTCTTCCACGCACTCCAGGAACCTCCTAGACTGTTTTCTCTCCTCTGTGTTGTATTTCCAGCAGACATCTGGTAAGCTGAAGTCCCACACAAGAACAAGGACCAGTGATTGTGGGGATTTTCCCAGCTGCTTATAGAATGTTTTGTCTGCCTCTTCTTCCTGGTTGGTCAGCCTGTGACAGTCACTGACATTCCTCCTTAACCATAAACATAAGCATTCAACCTTATCATTGTGATGCCTTTATCAGCCTGAAATGCACAGCAGAATGCACACCAAAATGCACACGTGATACAGGACTATGACACTTTTATAAGCTTAGTGTATTAGCATAATTGACAAGAATCCCCAATTAGAAGTACAGTTAATGAAGTAATTCCCCCCTTCGTTCAGCCTCCTACTGAAGCCTTCCCCTTTGGTTATAGCCCCACATTGTTTATGTCTACATACATAGGACAGCAGAAGAACGGCCTTGGTTCACTGAAGAAGTAAGATTAGAATAGGATTCCAGGAATGTGTCTGTCTTAACAGAGTACTGGAAAAATACTGAAGTAAACTAACTAACTATGTAACTATGCAATACAATAATCGTCTACAAAGCTATGAATAGATGAAAAATATATAAAAAGCAAAAATCTTGTGGCATCAATTGCCATCATTAAGGTCAAGGAAGTCAAAACACCCCCTCACATGCAGGGTTACCCCAACACTTCTGTCCCTTCTGAGAAGTCTACAGCCACCCTTTGCAGCATTCCAGTCATGCGAGTTATCCCACGTCTCTGTGATGGCAGCTATGTTGTAGTTTTCCAGATGCACTGTGGTTTCCAACTCCTCCTGTTTGCTGTCCATGCTGGGGGTATTGGTGTAGGTGCACTTCAGTTGGTCTATTGATCCCACCACCTTTTTGGAGGAAGAAGCCCTAATTCCTATGTGACCATTCTCAAATAATTCCATGGTTTCTAACCCATCAAAAAACCTTGCTTATTTTCTGCCACATCAATCTCCATCCCTTCCCAAGCATGGAGATGACAGACTGAAGGACCTCACTGGCACACCCATCTCTCAATCATCGACGTGCTGCCCCCAGGCTTTCTCTCTAGTGAGCCTGTGTTATTCACCTTTGTAGTTTTTCTCACTTTGTCTTTCCACTGCTCTGTTCCCTCCTTAGCAGCACTTTCCTGCTGCTCTTCTCTAACTCCCCAACTTCCCTGCCATCACAGATGGGTGATGATGAGGTAACAAAGAATGGTTAGGGAGAAGGGAGTCCCACCCAAGAATAAGAGTTGAGTTCTTAGGAAGGAAAGATTATTGAGTTGGAAGCAATCAGTCTGGAACAGTTTCTGGCTTGAGTGATGTTAGAAGCTGCCTGGTAACCCAAAAATCTTCAGTACAGAGTGATGTTATCCCACAGGACAACCATGGCAGTAGGAAGGCCAAAACTGGAAGAGCAGCTGTGTTGAGAGGAGCTATGTTTAGGTTGCACTATATTGTTTGAATGCATTTTTTATATAGCCAAGCAATTTTTTAAAAAAGCAAACAATCCTTGGCAGCAGCAGCAACAGTCTTCTGAACCGTAGTGGACACAATTATTATTTGTTCTGAGCATGGTTTGTTTCTGTGGCTAAGACTCTGCAATAGGGCACCTTCACGTAGGCCCTGTTCCATGTTAATAGACTGAAATGTCTGAACTGGCAATTAATTATTTCAGGAGAATGGCTTGCAAGATTTTGCAACAACAGCACGTGACTTTCATGTGGGTATCCTCTATTAATACAAACCAGAGGATGTCACAAAGCCTTTCTGTTGCTTCAAGTAGCTTGGTCTGATACTGCTATGGGCTGTCTGCCTTCTCTGAGCTGGGAAAACAGGATGGAAATGCTTCACCTCTGCTGCTCTGATGATATATTTGTCCAAATTTAATTTGGCCCATTTTCTTTGGCATTCTCCATATGGTATTACCACTGGCATTGTGCTCTTCTCCAACAGCACCCGATGCTGTGTATTTGTATATGTATTACAAGGACAAAAGGGACCAAGTGTGATCATCTAATCTGACCTCCTTTTTCAGGACAGGAATAGCCCTGTGTTAATTAATTTTCTTTTAAGTAGAATATACTATTTTAAAAAAATTTCGGAACCCGCGTTACTGTCTTCTGGTGGTCATGAATTCACCACAGTTTCAGGCAAATTATATAAGCCTGGGTCTACCTGACCCTGGAAATGATGCACAATCACTAGGAAGAAGCAGTCAGCTGCTGCTGTAGAGGAGCTGAACTGAACCTACTAATGCTAATAGTAATGCTGACATTGACACACCAAGAGGCTGTAGCTTAATCACCACGGATAAGCAAACACTCGTGCATACAGCACCTGTAGGCAGCCTTACAGGCTAAAATGCAAATGAGGTCTGTGGTATGAAAGTCTTAGTCAAGGTGGATGATCCTGCAGCTGTCACTGGGACAGCAGCACCTCCAAGTTTTTTCCAGATGCTCTCTCAGATCATCACTTCCCTCAGCATAGATTCAAAGGTTCCTCTTCCTCTCTTTCCAAGTGAGATCTTAAACTACAGACTGAAGTGTTATGTTGACTTCTGGGGTCTGATTTTGCAATTTGCTTTCCACTGGGAGTCTACCCTGTTATTCAGTGGCTTTCTGGAAGGAGAATTAAAAACCACAAGACTTTAGAGAATGCAAACAGCTCTAGAGGAAATCTACACCATTGGCTTTCCTTCACTGAATTGCAGAATCCCCTAAAACCATCTGCTTTCAACCATTCCTCATGGACTTTGTATTTCACTCTTTCAAGTTCTCTCTAGAAAAAGCACGCTCTACCTCTCTCTTCTTCAGAGACTTTATTACACTCTGTTAATGACACTCTTCTGTCATGTTTCTTAGGCTCCCAATTTTGACAAAACACCTGTTTACCTTGTGGTAGAGCCTTGCTGTAAGACCCCCAAGTGGAGAACTCAAAGGTTCCCAGATCCAGCAGGAATCTCCAGATCTTCCCCACTATGGAGCATCTCCTGGAAGCTGTATCAGAAAGATACAGGATCTCCTCTTTCAGACTGCAGGTGACACTACATGCATCTCCTTGCCAAACTGCCTCTGTCGTCAAATGGTATCTTATACCAAAGGCATATGTAGCTATCTGCCTATCTTTGTATCTTGTCCAGTCAGCAATATTTGTGCCAGATCACTCTTTTATAGATGTTAATATATTAATGCAGTCTGAAGTCAATAAACCAGCTTTCAAATTAACAGTTGAACAGCTTCATAAGCTTTGCCCTTTCTGCTACATCTTTGAAGTATCCAGGGGGAAGCATGGACTTCTCTTCAAACAGTTCTCCAGAGCCGGTGTCTCAGGGATCGGTTTTCCCCCTTTGGTGCTACAGAAGGGTTTGCTGAGCACACTTCACCCACTGAGACTGCTCACATCTGGTGCCTGGATCTCCCTGGCCCACAAAGGCAGCATGCACAGACAGTACTGGCCTGTGATTTGGAAGGTCTCCATACACTGGCAGGGTGCACCAGGTTGGCTGCCCTGTGCCAGCACACAGCACAGTCGTGCATAGGCAGTCACACTCTATGGGATCACTCCTGCCTCCAGCCAAGCATCCTTTCCAAATTCCTAGACAGGGAGTTTTCTCCCCATCCCCTATCATGGGTCATACGGCAGATGGGTCATGAGGTGGCCCTAGATGCCTGTGGGTGTTAGGCTGAGCTCAGGCAGGCGTGTGGGGCTCAAGTCCTTGCTCAGAAAAGCGTGGAGTGGTGCTGTGCTGGCTGCACGTTTTCAACAGAGGCAACACAAGCCATCTCACAGCTCATTACAGAAACTGAGCCAAAGGGAAGACACGTTCCCAGCTTATCAGGCCACCTCCTCTGTGAGCTCTCTGATCTACTTTTCCAGTGATTGTTCCTGACCTAGGAGAAGCCCCTGAGAAATCTCACCGTTCATAGCCTGCAGCTAAATGGGCATCTGCAAGCAGCCATGGTGGGGAGACGGCAGCATGGCACGCAAAGTCTGATTAACCGGATGGAAAATTCCACTCTTCTTCATCACAGCACACCATGCTCAAGAACTTGGGAAGCGAACCAGCCCTATGTTTATCCACTTGCCAGGCTGCTGCTCTGCTTTAGGTCCCATGAATTGTGTACATTTGCCAGGATACCTGCACTATCTGCTCAGCCCTCTTTTAGCACTGTGATAAGAAGTACCTCTGGAACAGCATCCTGCACACTTTGCTCTGCTTTGAAATATTTTTTTAGCACTGCTGACAGTCAATGCAGTGCAACATGAAGGGTGAGGCTCCAACATGGGGACCAGCAAACCGACCTCTCCTTCAGCTCTGGCCATGCTGAGCACAAGAAACCCGTTCCCCTGATGCCTGCACTCCTTGCACCTCTGCTAAGTGATCAGCTCTGGAAATGTCCTCACCCCAGGTTAACTCAAACTCTGCTACCTCGTGTAAAATTGGTCAAATTTACAGACTCTTCTTACTTAAAGACATGAATGATGAAGTAACTAATGAATGCCAGCCTTTCGACAATTCAAGAATCCCTTCTGACAGTCTGAAAGCCTTTGTGTGCTTCCATCACTTTGACTTATTTGCCTCTCTTCCTGGTGCTTTCCCACACACAAACACACTCTTACCTCCCTAATCTGCAGCTGTGCTCACAGCAGGTTCGTTTAGTTCCCTGTGAAGAGCTGAGAAAAGCATGCAAGTGTCTGAGCGAAAAAGCCTTGTGCTACAATGTCACTCAGGTCACCAGTGTACAGCCAGTGCTAACCAATGGGAATAAATCTCATGGGAATTACACAGCTGTAAATCCTGGAAACTATGCTTCACACTGTGAATGTACTATTGCTGGTTCCCTTGCACTACTATGCAATGAAATGATACAAAAGCAGCAAATAAAGAATTCATTATTAACATATAATATTGTTCAGACTCTCCCCTCTAACACTCCTAATACCATGGAGTGTCTCACTTGCTAATGGCCACAAGGCACCCACTGCCTCTGATCGCAGCAGGGAAGAGGAAATGCAGAGCAAGTGGCTCCACAAACAATCCTGATCCCGGCGGGGGGGGAGGCCAGTCGTCCACCTTGTAGCAGAAACATGCTTAGGCACTGTCAAGAAGGGGAACGAGCCTCAGGAAAGAAGTGTTCTCTGAGGGATTTTACTTAGGTATGCAGCAACAAGGTTATTTGGAAGGCTTCAATTCCATTATATGCTTCCCTTGGATGAACTTTTATATGCATATATGTTTCATCCACATGTTTAAAACATTGTCTCAAAAACGAGTTGATGGGGGAGGTCTGTTAGCACTTTCCAGGTCAGGTAATTTAAAATGTGGTGTTAGAAAAGAGAATGAAATTTAAAGAAGTGGTGCTTGCTCAGTCTAACCAACCAGGCATCTAGCACAAAAAATTACATACTGAGCTCTGGTTAAAATGCGTATTTTGCATAGCTGTCAAAGAAAATGTAAAAGACCGATAGAAAGCAGTGACAAAGCCAATATACTGCCTCAGGCAGTTCAGCTCCTTTTACAGTCCAAGAGCAAAGCTGCTTCTTGAAGGTCAGAAGTGTATGAACGTCTGTTCACAAAACCTGGATTCACGTAAAATCTGTAAGGACAAATTATATTAGTGATATCCCATACCCTCATCCCCTCTTCCCGTGATGGTGGGAAATGCACTAAATCTCTGAAAACCAGAAATAAGAAAGAGTATTTCTGATCCTTTCAAGTCCCTTAACATCTGTAATGCTTCCCTGGATCGGGAATCCTGCCCACATTTGGGATCTCCTGTATGATTAACAAAGTCTTAATGTAAAATTGAGCAGAGTATTACCTTTACAGGGTGCTCACCATACCGTCACACTGTAGACCTGGAGTAAAGCTTGTGGAGGGCTCGGGGGGGAGGGGGGAGTTCAGACTGGCTCCGGAACCAAGCTCTGCCTGTTCAGGTCGAATGACAGGCTCTGCCACTCCCAACTGCACAGTAACGCCAGGCACCGAGCTTTTGAAGATGGAAAGAAATCCTTTGGAGAGGAGGGGTTAGCCACAAGCATCATACCCGCAGCTCGTTCCTTATTCCTTCTTTGTGCCCGTGACTTCCGCTGGCCCCAGCGAGCGAGGCCCTGTTCCACCCCCAGCACGAGGCCGCTGCCCAGGGCCGGGGGGCGTGGGGGCCAGGGCAGGCTGCGGGCAGCGGGGCCGGGTTATCCCCCAGTGCTCTGTGAGGAGCAGGCACTCGTAGGGCTCAGGGAAATGCCGGGCAGTGGCGTCTGAGGGCAGCAGGGGCTGCAGCGGCAGGACACCAAAAAGAACCAGGAGGCCTTGATAGGGAAGATGCGTGCTAATGACTTTACAAACAATTCCATGGGTGAGGGTATGGGTGTTAACGTCTTTGAAATGGGTCCTAATGTCTCTACCCACTTCAAGCAGCAGGTTTGTTACAGAGCCCAGGCAGCTTGGCTCCCGAAACAGACAAGGGTCTGCACAACCCTGACCTTCGGGACTTTTGGATAAAATGACAGGTTCAAGGGAGAATGTGGTGGGCGGTTCGGGAAGGCTGCACCTTCCTGGTACCTCAGCCAATGGGGAAAGGAAGAGGGCAACACGCGGCCGGGAGTTTAGGACAAAAGGAGGCTGCGCCCTCCAAAGCCTCGAGAGAGAAAACCCCGTGAGCGTGTGCTCCGGTGGATTCTCTCCCTTCATTCGAATAAAGTTGCAGAACTCCTCTGTCTTTTTTATGGACACTGGCTTTTCACTGTGTGATTTTCCATACAGCCTGAAGTCAGTCTTGCAATGCTGAGGGCTGAGGGGGACAGAGTCTGCCCTGGGGATAACGTGGACTACCACTGATAATCTGCTGTTTCCTGGGAACAAGGAACCATTTGCAAAGTCAAACCAAAGAAGGCTGTGTCCTCTGAAACCTCCAGAGAGACCTCATGGGGATATGCCCCAGTGGATTCTGTCCTTTTATTTGAATAAAGTTGCAGGACTCCCCTGTCTCCTTTGTGGACACTGGCTTCTCATAGCATGATTTTACACACAACTGCTTCTCTGCCAACTTGGAGGAACCAGTTTCCCCAGACCTGATTGTGGGTGAAAGCCAATGAGGCAATCTGCCACATTACTCTGCACTTTTGTGATAAATACATATTAT
>VZRR01000352.1:0-25744 GCA_013398015.1 Oreocharis arfaki
GACACCACACCAGTCCTTGGGACGCCACAACACCCTGCAGTTCCACATCAGGAAGGACCACGCCACACCAGGTGGCATCACACGATGCCACATGGGACCGTAGCATGGCACACCACACCACACAGCACCTGCACAAAGCACGGGGACATTGCTTCTGCAGGGTTTTGTCACCCCTGGAGCCAAGTGTCCCTGCAGCCATCCCCCATGCACAACCACGGGGACCAATGTCCTCCTGCTCCAGCCCAGGGTGGCACTGGTGCTGGCTGGCCCTGTGGTGCTGGGATCTGGGATGTTCCCCACCCTCCAGGGCTTCCTTCCCCTCTCTTCCCTGGCTTTGGAGGTGCCTCAGCCAATGGTTACTGGGCACTTTGAAGGCAGTGGTGACACCTGAGGGTCCCCAGCAATGCTGCTGGCAGTGTTTGGTGGGGAGGGACGAGCCCAGGGTGTTTGGAGGGCAGCACCATCCCTGACCCGATGCTGCCCCGCTGGCGGAGCTCTGAGCCCGGGAGCCCAGTTGGGAGCAGAGAAGGGAGCAGGGCCTGGGAGCTCAGGGGCCATCTGGAGCCCCTGAGAGATGCTGTATAAACATCCACAGCCCGGGCCCATCTGTCAGGGCTCAGTGTAAACACCCTGGAGTGGGAGCAGGAATCCCCTTTCCCAGGAGCAGGGCTCCAGGGGATGACAACGCATCCGGACTCTTCCCCCGGTGTCCAGGGGACCACGGGAGCTGCCTGCAGACACTCAGACCCTCCTGAGGGATCACAGCACTGTGACAGCACAGCTGGCTGTCCCTGGGCTGGCCACAGGGAGCTTGGACATTTGTACAGCCATGGAATCGCAGAATCCAGAAGGTTGGAAAAGGCCTCTGAGGTCATCGAGTCCAACTGTTCCCCCGGCACTGCCAAGGCCACATCCACACGTCCTTTGAACACTTCCAGGGATGGCTGTGGAGCAGCTGATTAGGAGCATTTGGCCTCTTCACCACCCAGCTTCCTCTGCCCCACCAGCTCGGGAATCCTCTGCAACTAAATGGAATCTGGGTTTACTGGAGATGTGCTCCCTTGCTGCCACTGCTGCCGGAGCTGCAGCAGCACCCGGCCACGTGCAGGGCTCTGCATCCCCTCCTGCTCCTCTCCCCCAGGACCTCACAGGAATGAAGGCAGGAAAGAGAGAAGGGACCACGCTGGGTGGCTGCAGAGGTGGGGGTTGGGTGGGCCACCGGGCCAGTGCCAGGGGCTCTGCGGTGCCCTGTGTGTGAGCAGAGCCAGCTCAGGGAATTAATGCCTTAAGGACAAGGGGGAGTTTTGATTGTGGACTGATAATTTTCTACTTGACTTACGGCAAGATTTCCAAGTTTCTGTCCCGATTTGATAAAAATAAGCCTGTTGATAATGGGGACAGAGGGTTTGTGCCGAGCATGAGGCACACACGCGATCCATCGTGGGGCCCAGAGCCGGCACAGGCAGCTCCCAGCCTCTGCTGGGAGCCTCCCAAGGGGTGGCCACCAGGGAAAGGGTTAATTTAACCAGTCCTCATGGGGTTTTGGAAAGTTCCCTTTTTCCAGGAGGCTGCCTGACGTGCTCTGACAGGGCCCTTTGAGCTGGCACAAAGGCAGTGCTCTGCCCCTGCCCTCTAAGCGCTCCCGCCCGCGCCAGCAGCAGTTCAGAGCAGCTATAATCTCACTAGCAGCGCCTTTTGCTGCTGTCACTTCGAGCCTCCTGCGCCATGTGAGTGCCTCAGATCTCCAGCAACGTAAAAAAGCTAATGAACGAGGAATAAACAAGTGTAGCCAGGCAGAAAGGCTGCACGCAGGAACATCTGAGCCAGCCCGGCTGCTGGGCCAGGCTCGGAGACACCGCGGCCAAACCGATCCGTAATTAAAAAAGTCTAATCTTCCTCGGTATCCAGAGATAAAGCAGGGGGGAGGGAGGGCGTGCACGGGGGTGACAGGGAGGGGAAGTCATGGTGGGAGCAGGAATGGAAGGAGAGGAAGAGGAAAGAGCAGAGAGGAGAAAGGAGGCTGGTTGGAGAGTGCACGAGGCAGAGGGGCGGCACAGAGGGACGGGGTCCTTGGGACCCATCCCTGCTAGCTTTGCTCCTGTCCCTCCTTCTGAGGGAAGAAGGACTGGAGGAGCATCCTCCTCACTGAGCCCAGGTGATCCCTCTGCTGCAAGCCAGAAAAGCAGGATCCTGCTGGGAGCCCAGCCCTGCTCCCTCCCCATCCCAGGAAAGCCTGGCCCGTGGGTGTCACCACCTCAGCACAGCCCACGGGCAGCAGGGACCCGGCTCTCCGGGGTCTGGCTCCTTGTCCTGCGGTCACTGCTGGAGAGGAGCTGCTGGTGGCACAAGGTGCAATCATTCCTATTTTCCCCTGCCTCATCAGAAAGGGAAGAAATGTTGCTTTTTTCTGTGAAGATAAATGAAGGAATGGAAAGCCAAAGCTCGTCAAATTCACGGCTGCGAATCATTTACTCTTCAGAGCCTTCAGGGGCCAACGACCAGTTGGGTTAAGCTGTGGCACTGAGCCAGGCTATGTCCCTCAGTTGTCCCCAGAATGCCCATTTGTCTGGCAGGGAAGGGACAGCTGAGGCCCTGCAGCCTCCCAGCAGCTATGCTGCACACCAGCCATTGAGCTGCACCCCAAAACAGTGCGAGGAAACCCCAAATCCACCTGGAACACCCTGGAAATGCTGGATTAATGTTACTTTAGATAGCAGCTCCAAGCGTTGGCAATTATCCCATCATTTTACTTCGTGCCAGTATTAAAACTCCTGGCCAGAGCAGCGTGACAGACCGAGTGAAACTCCAGGAGATGTTATGAGGAATGACAACCTCATACCTTGGGATGGAGTCACAGGTCACCATTTTTTCCTCCTAATTTCCAGAGTTAAAAAAAAAAAAAATAATCGCAGCCCTCTTGTTCCCTCTGGTTGAAAGCCAGAGCAGTAAATTAACTGCATCAAAGATAGGGAAAAAGCCCAGCCCTACATAAAAGCAAGTGGTCAATTTGGAGCCCTGGGAGGAGAGCCCAGGGCTGATCCAGCGGGGCTCAGTGCCTTAAATGTCTCTGTTGTTCCTTTGAAGAAAATCATTGAAGTCAATGGGCTCACTTAAGTGTTGGAAATGAGATGTGTGATTAAGCCCCTTGCTGAAGGGAGGCCTCGAAAGTTAAATTATCTCCCAACCACGGCAGTGCAACAGTCTCGGGAATGGGGAGCACTCCCTGCCCCAGGGCAGAGAGCCCTGCTCTGTGTTTTGGGGTGCAGGCTGGGAGAGAGCCCTGCCCCCCATCTCCAGCCCCCTGAGACCACAGCCTTTCACTGCCCACATCAGGGAGTCGCCGTCTCTTCCCGCCTGTTTCGCTGCTTCCTCCCTAATTGGCAACTTTTAGAACCAATTTTATTGTCAGCTTCCTTACATCCCACATTATCCTCATCGGGAGCAATTTAAGGATGAATTATCTCACCTGGAAGCGCTGCCCCTCCTGCCCGGCAGCGCTGCACATCTGTCCAACAGCTGCCAGAGAGGAACGGGGGGAGAGGGAGAGGTGCCTTGCAGAGGTTGGGTGCGGAGGGGTTTAATAAACTGCACCCGATGCAGGAGCAGGTTCCTGCGAGCTCCGTTATTCGAACCTGGAAACATCTACAGAGCCCCAGACAAAGGGAGGCAAGGAGCGTATATTGCATTTGGTATTTCTTCTCCAGATTGATTTATCACCGTCACGTCTGCTCCTTCCTTCCCTCTGCATTCCTGTCTCCTGGTAATGCCGTAATATCTTTTATTATAGGACATTATATAATGCGCTCCATCGCTGCCAGTGTTGTTATTCCTAGGCCAGACTTCTCTATTCAGACCCAATTCTGCAATCAGGGAGTCTCCTGCTCGCGCTGGCTTTGAGGCAGAGCCCTGCAGGGACACCTGCACTTTGTCCCTGAAGGAAGAGGAAAAGCCTCGTGCTTTAGGAGGTCTCAATGTGAGGACTGGCCTGGCCAAGCTGCCACATGGAGTGTGTAGGTGCCCCCAAAAAGGAAGAAGCAATGGCAGTATTTCTGCAGTGAGTGGGATTTGGTGTGGGTTCTGGAATTCGTGTAGGGTTTTTCCTGCTTCCTCTGGTGGTTCCCGGACGCGGCCGTGCTGAGCCGTCCCCATGGCCGGGTGGCTGGAGGAGCTGGTGGCACTCTGGGGATGCCCCTGATGCCTCGAATTGGCTGCCTGGAAACAGAGGCCACACAAGATTAAGAGAATAAAGCGGGTATTTATTGAAGGGCCTTCAAAGGTGCGCCCTGGGCAGTCAAGAGGCTCCACCCAAGATGGGCCCTGGCTCACGGGTTTTTCACACTTCTATAAACTTGGTCCATTTGCATATCAGGGTTAATTCTCCAATTACAATTTCAGGTAATGATGTAATTACCCAAAGTTTGCTGCCCCGTTCAGAGGTTTTAGTTTACATGTTTCGGGGCCTGGGACGAGGTGTCCTTGAGTTCAGGCCCAGAGAGGGTTTGTTATATCTAACCAGCAGGAGAGAACAGCAGCTAACAGGCTGTAGGAAGTTTCAGAGCTACACACTGAGCAGTACAGGATCTGAAAAATATAAAAGTTAAAACCTAAGGCATCACCCTGCTCTGGTAAGAGCAGAGCCAGGAGCTGTAGCTGTGGTGGGTGGAATTGTGGGCACGTAAACCTGCGAGATCAGCTTTAAGATCCTGTCTAGCTCAAACCATTCTGGGATTTTGTGATTTACTCCTTTTTTTTTTTGTTTTCGCTTGAGCAGCCCAAGCAGATCCTTGTGAATCATTGTGGCATGACTTCCTGGCAAAGTGATGTTTCCCTCGTGTACCAGGACAATAAAAGCAGAATTACAAATTGTTCCTCTGCTGGAAACCGCACACAGAGCCCTTCTCTGCTGCTTTGGTCCCAAATACTGTCTGTGGTGCCCCAGTGCCACAGACAGGAGTGCCATTCCAATGGCTGGTGAGCGCAGCGGTGGCTGCACAGGGATGACGGGTTTTGGGGGGCTGTTTGGAGTCTGAACACCGCTCTGAAGTCCTCATGGATGGCAATGGGTCAGAAGGGCTGGTGCTGAGGAAGGACTGGCCAGCCCCACTGTAATTCACGGCCACAAAGCAGGGAAGTAGCCAAAGGTATTAGGAGGTTTCCTGGAGGGATTAGGCACCGTCTTTGAAGGCAGGTCCAACGGGGGTGATTAAGCAACTCCAGAAGTACAAACCACGGCCCAGCAGAACGTGGGAGGACATGCAGGGGATAAAATCACTCTGTACGTGACTGATTCCTTGTAGTCTTCCTGGAGAAAGCCCATCTGGCAGGGGCTGGAGCATCCTGAGCTCTGAGGGGCTTTGGTAGGGGCTGTATTTTTGTCTAACAGCCGAAACATCAACATAGAGGCTTTGGTGGGGGGCAGGTGGGCTCTGGCAGGGGGCCCAAGGGGATGGGTGAGCTCTGACAACCCAGCAGTGACCAAGGTGGCCAGGGCATCGCTGTGGGGGGGATGGGACACTGGGGGGGGTGAGGGAGGATGGGGACAGGGCAGCAGGGCCAGGGCATCGCTGTGGAGGGGACAGGACACTGCAGGGGGTGAGGGAGGATGGAGACAGGGCAGCAGGGCCAGGGCATCGCTGTGGAGGGGACAGGACACTGCAGGGGGGGACCGGGGACACAGCAGCATCAGCTCTCCCTGCTCACCATGCCCAGGCTCAAACCCAGCTTTGGCCACGTCCGCGGTGGCTCCCAGGCACTGCCTGCCTGAGTCCCATCACCTTTCCCAGTTTGGCACTGGGAGGGCTCTGGTGCCACTGCGAGACCAGGAGTTAACGTTCTCTAGAAGCCAGGGAAGGGGGACCGGAGGAAGAAGGTTCTCGAGTGTCAACAAAAAAATTATCTTGTGCAAACAAACAGCAGAGATGGATTATCCCGCGTTGTTTGCGCAGGGAATTGCTGGAATGCCTGCTCGCTGCGGCGCTCCCCGGAGCTGCCAGGGGCCCGGGCTGGCTTTCCACGGGGGGCTGGCTCCAGCCTGTCCCACTGTTTCCCTGGGCTTGCAGAGGGATCTGCTCCAGGTCACCTTCCCAGGCTGTGGTGTGGCCACGTGCTAAAGCAGCGCAGGGGGTTCAGCCCCTCGTGTTGTGCCTTCCTACAGATACCCACGGGCATCTTCTCCTCCTGTTCTTGGGTGGACCACAAAGCTCAGACCTCCAGCATCCCAGCTTCCCTGACTCCTGCCTTCAGCCTTCCTTAAATCCCTTTTCTAGGAATAAAGGCTGAGATCAGAGCGAGATCTCGCCAGGATGCACAAAGACGTGCGAGAGATAAAGAGCTAAATGCAGAGTAATCCTTATGCTCTCCAAGCAGAGGATCTGCAAGCACTTCCCAGGCAGCCCATTGTCACTGCAGTGTCAGGAGAGGCTTGGGGGTGACACCCACAGCTTTGCCAGAGAGCACATGCCAGAGGGCACATCGGACCTGGAGCTCAGGGAGGTGCAGCCTTTGTGTTTGAGGAGGATTTGGTGATGATGGGAAGTCCGGGTGGTGTGGGAGAGATGGAACTCTGCATGACGAACAGGGGGATCCCATGCCATGACAATGCTACACAGTGATGATCCATGCCATGCCAATCCCATGCCATGATGCCCCTGCTTGCTCCCAGTCATTCCATTCCTGGCTTCACCTTCACCTCTTGTGCTGGCAGAAGGAGTTTCACCTGTGCTCCCCAGCCATGAAAACTTCCCTCCTGCCATATTTCCTTCCACTCCTCCACAGCCACTTGGTACTGAGTGGGATGGAGCATCTGTCCTGGAGCCAAGGCTGGATTCCAGCCCTGTTTAGGCTCAGGCTGGAGCCTCTGGCCTGACCTGAGCTGAGGCAGGGGGCACATATCCCCATGTCCATGGCTGTGTGCCGCTGGTGGGTGTCCTGTGGGGCACAGAGGTGTTTTAAGGGGTGCAGAGGTGTTTTAAGGGGCACAAAGCGGTTTCCAAGGACACAAAGATGTTTTAAGGGGCACAGAGATGTTTTAAGGGGTTCAGAGAGCACAGCCAGGCCCTGGCTGCCCCACAGCTGCCATGGCCCAGCACACGCGTGTTGGGGAGGAGTCTGTCTGCAGCACAGAGGAGTGGATCTCCTGGGTCCTCAGCTTTGATATCCTCTGGTTTAATATCTAGGAACTACACATGTGTGGGAACCCAAGTACACACACAGACCTGCACATGTGGCCAGTGAGGGGTGATCAAGCACAGGCCCCTGCTCTGCTCACAGGGCCAGGCAGGCACAGGGCAGGGCCAGGCAGGCACGGGGCAGGGCCGTGGAACTAGAGAGGAGCAGGAAAGCAGCCCCGGCTCATTTGTTTTTCGTGACATCATGGCCTCCTCTGGCTTTTTTCACAGTTTTCCTCTGTTGTATTTAATAGACTTAATGGATCACACAGCACTATAAGAACAACAGACCTTCAATGTTTTTATTAAAGCCATCTACAAAAATCCCTCTGTGCTCGAGCTTTCCTGCGGGGTGACTCCGCTGAGATGCTGTTTCCATTAAGGACAATTGTGGCGAATAAAGAAGGAATGAACAAACAAATGGAAAAAGGGAAGGGGAGGGAGCAGTGGAGCAGAGAGAGCTGCTGCTGGGAAGGGGATGATGCTGGCCGTGTCCCCCTGCCCATGCTTGACTGGGGCTCCTGTCACCCAGCCTGGCACGGGGGGCAATGCCAGGGCCTCCTGCAGAGCCAGACTGGTTTGGGGAGCGCTGGTGTTGGAACTGCTGCCTCCATCCTCCCTGAGGGGTCGCAGAGGGGAGATGCCGCTTTCACACCTGCCAGGCAGGGCTATTCCCTCTCTCCTTCGGAGCTGTGAGTGCTGGAGGGAAGGAGCTCTCCCTGTACCGTGTGTGTGACTGTCACCACCCAGCCACTGTGGGTTCCTGGGTGTCAAACCTTTCTGGCTGCAGGGCTGCCAAGCGCCGAGCGGGTTGGGGAGTGCTGTGCCAGGTGCCACCAGAGACAGCAGGAGCCACAGGCTTTTGCTGGCAGTTTGTGGGTCTGTCCCTTTGCTCACATGCTGGGGTGGAGCACGAGCAGCAGGAAAAGCAGCTCTCCAGCCCTGGTGATGCAGCACCCATGTGGGACCTGCTGATGCTTCAGTGTGGGGTGAGAGGACAGCAGCAGGGAACATCACGGCCGCTGAGATGCCTTTGAGGACCCTTCTCTGTGCACTGCGATGTGGAGCATCACCAGGGAGATCTACCAGGCCAGGGAGAGGGGAGCTGTGTCCAGCCCCAGGCCCACATTCCCCGATGTGCAGCTGGGCTCTAGAGTGGCTGGGAGAGGCTCTGAGCCTGTGCACCCTCGGTGATGTTGGACCAGCATCTTTGTCCCCCAGCTGGAGGCGGCCGGGTCTGCCCAGCACAGCCCAGCCCAATCCCCCTGATCCCGAGCTGGTCCCACTGCCTGGCCTGGCGGATGCTCCAAGGCCAAGCAGGGCAGGAGCTGTGGCTGCAGTGGGGTGTGTAGGGTGGTCTGTGCTCACCCTCGGCCTGGCAGGGAGAACATCCTCCTCCATCTGCCAAAAGACTCTCAGCTTTCCTTCTGCTGCTTTGATCCTTTTTCTTTCCCAAAACTGATACCCGGACATTTCATTTTGTGGGTGCTCAGAGTTCAAAAAGGTCTGGAAAAGCCCTTCTGTCTCTGCAGGACCCCGGGTCTCTCATTTGGCTGCAGCTGTCAGCAGCCCCTGCCAGCAGTCCCAGCCCAGACACAGTGCTCTCCTGCCACATGGGGCGGGGAAAGTGAGGGACACAGCAGAATTCCTTTGAAGGGGAGATGTCAGTTCTTAACTGGAGCTTTGAACCTCCCTCTGAAATCCCAGGGAACCTGACCCGGCCGATCCCGTCAGTCAGCACACACAACTCCAGCTCTGAAGTTCACTCTTCCGTCCGTGCCACCATCCCAAGGAGCACGATGATGGATGAAGCCTGTCAGTCCTGCAGGTATTTTGGTTGTGAGAGCACCCTGAACACCCAGGGACCACCTCAGGACATCAAATGTCGTGGCCTCTGGATGGCAGGAAGGGAACCCCACGCAGGGCAGGAAGGGAAGCACCCAGACACCATGGGTGGGTTGATGGTTGATGAGCTCGGTTACTCTGGGGCTGTTGGAGGCACTAGGCCCGTGATCCCCTTGGGGACACAGCAGTGCTGAGCAGGAGCAGACATCTCTGTGCCACCCCAGGTGGCTGAGGGAAGGTTTTTGGGGCCCAGCCTGCAGGTTGGTGTCTGGGTTTTTATTTTCCCAAGGACTTTCTTTCCATCTCGTTACCCTGAGCTCCTTTGTGCGCCCTCCGACACCGCGGAGTTCTGCTCGAGGGCTTGACACACGGGCAAAGCTCTCTGATTTATGCCACTCTGACTGCTTGCTCGACTGTAACACCTGGAGAAGCCCATCCTACCTGCCCTGCCAGAGCTGTTCACTCAGCCCTAAATCAACAGAGACGGTTCTTGCCTGCGCCTGCCTCTCGCAGCTCGCAGAGCAGCTCCGTTTGTGCGTGGCCGGCGCTGTTCCCCGTAATGCGCTAAGCTTCCTGACATGATGTTTAGCACATGTTCCCTGCTCTGCCCCCCCGCTCAAAGGCAGCCTTATAGTTTGCAAATGGGATGAAACCACTGTGCGGCCCCGCGCCTTGGCCGAGCTCCCGCCCCGCGCCGCGGCTGCCAGAACCTTCGCCGCACCTTCCAAGTCATTATGTGTAGTCAAAAGCCTGCCAGAAGGGCTGGGAGGATAAAAGAAAGAAGTGAAAAAAATAAAACAGAACCAAAAACCCCCTAATGCACGTGAAGGAGCGGCAGAGTAAGCGAGGCATGTCCTCCATGGAGCGCTGCCCGCCGCTCACCGTGCGCTGCCTGCTCCAGGTGGGTCTCCTCCTACGCTGGCCTTTTGGGGAACAAAAGCCGTGCTTGCCCGGGGAGGAGAGCTCCGTCCCCCCTGGGTTTGTCTGGGACGGCTGCCACCGTCAACAAACCCAGATCAGTGCCGAAAAGCTCGGGGGGATGTGTCGGGGCAGGCTGGGAAGCGCGGAGATGTGGCTCAGCCCCGCGCAGACACTGGGACCGTATCGTGGGGATCAGGAAACGCCTCCGAGGAGCTGATGAGTGCGGATACAAAGAGCTGTGGTTGTCTGTGTAAACAGGGAACCGCAGCCAGGAGAAAGGATCAAAGCTGGGACATTCACCCAAAGCCGCAGACCTCTACTCTGGGCTGGAGGAAAGCGCCGGTGCTTGCCCCGGGCTGTCACCGCGGGCACGGGGCAGCTCCGGAGGGGCAGGACACAGGGACGGGTCTCACGGCCCTCCCACCTGCTCTCGTGGCTACAGAGGTGGCAGCGGTGCCTGAGCTGCCCGCGGGCACCGGAGGGACCCAGGCACCTGCGAGCGCCGGCAGCGGGATCGGCCTCTCGACGAAGGAGGGGACAGCGAAGGGGGACAGGGTGAGACAGGCTGTGAGGAACAAGACCGGTGGAGAGAGCAGACAGCGAGCAGACGCTCCTGCAGCCAGTCCTCCGAAAGGACTGCTTGGTGTTTTCCCGGCTCCCACCATCAGGAGAGGCTGTGCGCTCACCAGGGAGCTCCGCTCCCGCTCTCGCAGCCAAGGGAACGGGATATCTCTGCCCGTACTGGCACCTCCCTCTCCTTTTGTTTCTTTTCTCCATCCTCTTCAGTTCTGCCTGCCCTGGATGCGGTATTTCGGGAAGCAGTCCTACGGGAAGCAGCGCCCTTCACTGTGCAGGGAAAGCGCTTTCCAGCCCTCTGCCAAGAGCAGGAGCGCTGGCTGCTGGCACTGCCCGTGGCTGCGGCTCATCTGCTCCGAGGAGCTGCTCCCGCCGCAGCTGCCGGACGCCAGCGGCCCCAGCCACCCCTTGCTGGAGGTCCTGGACTTCTCCCAGTGACCTGGAGCTGTTTGCCACGTTCCCGCACAAGACCTAGATTTTAATGCCAGCTGAGCAGCTGTATAAATGTTTTGTGACATTTCGGAGACAGAATGGATCGTGCTGCTCAAACCTTCTCTTTCCCAGAGCATTCAAATGGTACCTTTTCAGTTTCAGGGAACTTTGTTTGCTTTAAAGGCTTTATGATCATTTCCAGCGGAGGCCTCAGACAGCCAGCCTGCCTCAGTCCTCCATCCCAGGACATCCTGCAGGCCAGCGCTCCCTTTTTCTCTGCGGGGTGGCCTCCGCCACAGCCACACTCCTCTGCATTCAGAGCTTCCCAGGGGCTTCAAACTCTTCCCAATCCTGGAGCAGCCATTCTAGTTATTAACAGCCCTTTCTGAGCACACACAGCCCGCTGCAGCGTGTGCCTGGCCCACGGGCTCTGGGCTACCTGAAAAAGAAAAGCTAAAAGCATTGCTGAATTTGTTAATTGGCACAAACTGCAAAACTCCTCTGTGGAGATTCTGCCATCTTATTTAACGAGACCATTCCCTTGGCCTCGAGGCAGAAGGGAAAGACCCCAGACACCTAATGAGTTTCACAAAGGCTGGTGAGTTAATAGAGCTCAGGAAAAATTAACTTTAGAATCAAGTCTTCTGCAGTAAAAGAAAATGGTCTGAGGTCTAGAAATCATTGCAGGAGCCCAGTACACCCAGTACACCCAGGAGAACCAGCCACAGCGATACCTGTGTGACAGGGATATACCATGGAACTGGCACAGGGTACCCAGAGAAGCTGTGGCTACCCCATGCCCATCGACCAAGGCCAGGTTTGATGGGGCTTGGATCAGCCTGGGATGGTGGGAGGTGTCCCTGCCCATGGCAGGGGGTGGAACGGGATGAGCTTTAAGGTCCCTTCCCACCCAGACCATTCTGTGACTCCCTGATTCTATGATGAATGCTCTCATCGTAGCAAAGCCGCTGCTGTCACCTCTGGCTCCTCAGCTGGGAAAGCAAAGTAAATATTTCAGCATTTAACAGCCCCTTTTCTGTGCTTCAGAGCTTGGGGGGAGAATACATGCTCACAATTGTACTTCAGAATATGAGGTTCTCTCTTACATGGGTTAGGGAGAAATCTCACTCCACACTGGCCTCTCCTTGTTTAAAAACAAACAGTGCCTTGATGCTGATAAGTATTGAAACCTAACTGAACAGCAGCTGCTTTTTACATGAGCACTACACATTTAGTGCTCTATGTGCTCTCAGAAAAGAGGCACGAATTGGTCAAAGTTTCCTTCCAGATCTGTGCACACACAAGGACTGATGTGGCTGGATGATGAGGGTGTTAAAGCCAGCTTTCCCTCCCTCCTTGCAGACACCGCCTTATTCGTTACCCCAAACCCTTACAGTTCATTTTTTAAACCTCTTGAGCAACTTATCTTTCAGTATCTCTCTTCGGAGCCTCCCATTCATCACGGCTAATTGTGGGCTGCCAGCACCCAGAGGGGATTCTGCAGCTCTGGTGTCACGGTCTGGTGGATGGCATGAGGGGAATGGCCGAGGCTGGGCTGGCATTTATCATCTCTGAGAAGAGTTTGCTTAAAAAAAATAAAAAGGCAGAGTCTGGATGGATAAAACTGAGTCAAGGGCCCACACAGCAAGTCTGCAAAATCCTACGAGGGGAAGGAAAACCATTCCCTTCCTTTCCCGCAGATTGGGAAGCACTGAAATCCCTTGGAGCGGGACATGGCAGGGACAGCAGAAGCTGCAGCCCCCGGCAGTCCCCAGGCTGCCTCATGGTTTCTACAGATTCCCTGAGAGAAGCATTAAGGCCTTTGGTGTTTTTGGATTTCCCACCCCCCACTTCGTTAGAGAAGGGGAACAAGGTTTTACATCCTCTTCCCAACACCATTTCACTGAACACCGGCTTTTTGGCAGGAAGAAATTATCTTCAGCTAAGCTTTGTTTGGAAGGAAGAAATAAGCACTTCGACAACCTCTTTGATATAATGGAGGATGTTGATTTCTACATTTTTTTTATATCTCTTGATAGCCCTTAATCTCCAAATGTTTGTCAAACTCAGTTAAGACCAGGGGAGGAAGCGAAGTGCCCGGGGGTCCTGCAGCCGGGACAAGGCAGGTTTATCACTGCACAGGAGGTGCTTTAGCCCTGTCCTTAAGGACTGCTGTGTTCAGATGGATTTTCCATCCCTGCCTTGCTCCATGGCCTGAGCAGCCTCCCCCCAGCCCGGGATGCCATCCAAACTCATCCCTGACACCGTGGCTGGAACTGTTCCAGGTGCTCAACCATCCAGGCCAGGCTGGTGCTCCGTGCCCCAGGGCAGGTGTTGGGATTCATGGGACATCCACGGGAATGAAGAGATTTCTGCCACCTCCCATCAGGTCTGGAGGATGTGTTCAGAGGCAGAGGCATCTCCTCCTCTGGGATGGGCAGGGGGAGCAGAGCACCCTGAGCCCCGCTGCCTCCAACCAGCCAATGGCAACCGGAGCACTGGGAGCAGCTGCAGAGGGTGGGAAGGGAAGAGCCCCAAACCAAGCCAGAAAATCCAGGCTGGAGGGAAAAAAAAGGCAAAACCCACAAAGCTGAAAGGCAGAGAGCAGTAAGAGAGAGAGTTACCAGGAGATTTTGAAGCACAAAGGCAGAGCCAGCCCAGAAGGAATGTACACAGAATGCATGAAAATCTCTGCTCCTCCTCTGACAAAGAGCGTTTTGCAGCGCCTCGGCCCCAGCGCCTCACGCCTGCCTTCCCTCTCCTGTGGCCGTGGGGAGGGGGCCGAGGGCAGGGCTGCAGGCTGCCAGCCATTGATGTCTTCTCCAAAGGCACCACGAGCTTTCCTCACAGCTGAAAACCCCAAAGCAAACTGCAGAGGTTCTCCCAGAGCATCCTCAGGCAAAGGGAAAACAAATCCGGAGCTCGCAGGAGGACCTGCACCCTCAGCACCTCCCCGTGCTCCCCACAGTGGGGACATTCCAGGGTTACCCACAGCAAGGGGGTCCCAGAGACAAGCGGGGTTCACTCCCCGGGGGCTGTGGCAGGGATGGGCAAATCCCCATGGCCACAGCCTAGGGAAGGTGGCACTCAGAGGTGACGTTTCCTTCCAAAGAGTAAAACCTGCCCTCAGCAGGCACCTTATTCCCAGTGAGAACTCTGAAACTCTTCATTTCTACCTATTTCTCCCTATCCAAGGGCACTGGGTGGTGCAGGCAGTGCTTGGTGAAATACCAGGAGCAAACCGTGCCTGGAAAAGGCTCTTCTGCAGACGGCTGCTCCCTGAGCTGTCCATGTGTTCTAGGCGGGATGAGCTCTCTGGGCACTGCTCCATCTCTGAGCCATCCAGGTATTTTCTCCTGCTTAGTCATGCCCTGTCACCTGTGCCAGTGCTGGGGTCCCAGCTGGCTCCTCTGCCCGCCTCACCTCTGTGTAGGAAAACCTGAACTCCATCACCCCAGTCAGGCCATAACCTTGTTTGACATTTCATTCTAAGCAGCACTGTGAGTTGGTGACAATCCTAATCCATCTCTTTGGTACTGAACTTCCAGCGTCGCTCTCCCTTAAAATTCCCTGGAGGCCACTCACAGGCATGGAGCTGATGCCATCTCCCCGTTGTCTGACCACAGCAAAGACTTAAAAGCCGCTGTTCCGAAACATTTCAGCAAAAAAGAACATTATTAACAGCAAGATGAGAAGACTTGCAGGTTTCAAAGGCAGGAGACATGAATGATTCCTTTTCCTAAAGAACGAAACCCAGTGAAAACCCAGCATTTCCTTCAGAGGCAAGAGCTCCAAAAGCAGGACAGGGAACGGCACGTGCTCCCGATGATCCCGAGCGAGGAGGGCTCTCCCTGCATCCCTGCATGGAGCCTCTGCACTGCATCCCCTTGGTGTCCCCTCCGGAAGGACGGGAGCTCGGCACTTCGGAGCGAGGCTGATGGGTTTTGTTTGCCAGGAGGCCATTAGGATAAAAGGAAAATCCCACTTAGCAGAAGTTCTGAATTTCCCAAAGCCGGGCTATTGGCACTGGCGGGGGACGGGAAGTGCTGGTCATTAACAGATGTGTTGAATTACTTCCTCCCCAGGCTGCCTCCGAGATGTGCAGGAGGAGCTGCCCAGCAGAACATGGAGCAGGTTCTTCTCTCCCCAGGGCATCCACGGGGTGCTGGCATTAGCCACAGGGCATGGACCAGATCTCACCAGGGGGACGCTCACACAGGGCACAGCCCTGCGAGGGGCAACCCAACCTTCAACTGGGCCACGTCCGACACGGGGGGTGGGTTTGTCTTCTCCTGTCTCAGAGCAATAGTGGGACAACCTAAAAATCCCTTCCAGTGCCTAAAGGAGATCCAAGAGAGCTGGAGAGGGACTTTGGACAAGGGCCTGGACAGACAGGACAGAGGGGAATGGTTTCTCAGTGTCAGAGGGCAGGGTGAGATGGGATATGGGGAAGGAATTCCTGGCTGGAAGGGTGGGGAGGCCCTGGCACAGGGTGCCCAGAGAAGCTGTGGCTGCTCCATCCCTGGAAATGTCCAAGGCCAGCTTGGACAGGGCTTGGAGCAAGCTGGGACAGTGGGAGGTGTCCCTGCCCGTGGCAGGGGTGGGATGGGATGGGCTTTAAGGTCCCTTGGTCCCTTCCAACCCAACTATCATGTGATTCCATGATTCTGTGAATGTCACCAGGGAACAACCATGGGGTGCCCAGCCCCTCAGCCCCTCACAGCCCCTCAGCCCCTCCCAGCACCCCAAAGCCACTGCCTCGAGCTGCCGAAGCCCCCGAGGCAGAGCCCCCAGCCAGGCTGGGGGTGCTCGGAGCTGGCCCAGCCAGGTGAGGCAGGAGCAGCTGCTCCCCGCCCTGAGGAGCCTGCACAGCACACACTGAGCTGCTAAGGACAAAACCTGTTGCCTGGGAGGCAGAGTTCCACCTGCAGGCTCTGATGGATGGAAAGTGTTTAAGCGAGAGCGCGGCAGCCTCGGCACAGCCAGCCCAGCGCTCCTCCATCCCTGCATTGATTTATTCCCTTCTCTGCCGCCCCTAATGCTCCTCTCAGCTCTGCG
Source organism: Oreocharis arfaki (assembly GCA_013398015.1). Taxonomy (NCBI): domain Eukaryota; kingdom Metazoa; phylum Chordata; class Aves; order Passeriformes; family Paramythiidae; genus Oreocharis; species Oreocharis arfaki. The sequence continues at coordinate 15,999 of VZRR01000352.1, forward strand.
TGGCTCAATGCAGCACAAATTAACAGAGCCCACAAAAGCCCTCCGAAGCCATTGCCCTGATTAACAGGTCTGTAGCGCTGAGAGATATCTTCATTTTCATAACCTGGCACTGAATGGATGGCAGCCACGGAACTGCAGCACGTCATTCCCCATCGGGAGGGGTGGCACGGATTTTTCTGTGCTGCAGGAATTGCCAAAGATTGAGACAAATGACTCAAGAATCAAAAAGGGGGAAGAGGAAAGCTGGAGAAGGAAGGACAAAACGCTGCAGGACTCGCTGGGGGCTGAGGGGTGGGCAGTGATGGCCCTGAGTGTGACCTGCCGCAGCTCTGTCCATCCCTCTGGGCTGTGTGGGTCAGAGCTCTGACCCGGGGCTGGCCCAGGGACATCGGTGGCTGCAGCTCCTCGTGTCCCTCTCTCGGGAGCCGACACGTTCATCAGCAGGCAGCAGGGCAGTGACACATGTGTCCCTTGGAACCATTAAATAAGAAGTTGGAAAATACCTCCGAGCTCACCGTGTCCATCCCTCGTGCAGTGCCAGGGCTTACACAGCTGCTTTTGCCACATCACTGGAGTTTTCTTTTCCTTCCTGGCCATGGTGAAATCGCCTGTGCTGGAGGGGATCCCAGGCACTCTTGTGTGGTGCCTCCAAGCAGTGTCATGAGTCCTGCCCGGCTCCCACCCCGGGGACAGTTCCTCAGCTGGACCCCTGAGAGCCAGCCAGGCTGCGAGCAGAGCAGGGGGGAGCAGCAGGGTGGGGCAGTGCTGCGTGGCTGTTCCCAGGTCCTCACAAAGCTCCATTTTCTCTCTGTCATCAGGACTAAAACCCCAGGACATGCTGGGATTCGTTCAGGGTGAGAACCCTCCCTGCACAGAAGGTCTGGGCATCGTGCAGGGTCTGGAAGCCGGGCTTAGGCCACTTAGTGGCTCTCCAAGCACTTGACCCTGGGATTTAATGACTTGCTGGGCCTGGCTGCACCTCCTGCATCTCTCCAGAATTATGCAGAAGCTGTCCTGTGCTCCAGAGGAATGATGGGGGTGGGGAGTGACCCCTCCAGCTGTCCTCTGTGCTGGGACTGTGGCAGCCCCACTGGCCACGTTTGCTGCTGTTCCCCCCTGCGGCCGCACCCTCACCCCAGATAACCCCAGCCAAGGGAGGGGAGGAGAAGCTCCGGAGCCAGATAAAGACAGACGGATTATAAGGTGTTTATGCTTTCGCAAAATTAAAGTCTTGAAGGTGAGACAGGTTTACATTGGCACAGAATTAATGGTTTGATGCAGCACAAGGGGACAGCGAGAGCAGGGAGCAGGGCCATCCATCAGCACGCACCGATGGCACAGGGGAAGGAGATGCCGGCATAAATCAGGCCCTGTGCAGGAAATAAGCAGGATGGATGACAGGCAGGAGCTGGTGATCTGTTATTCCCACCGCGCCAGAAGATGCAGGAAATGTGGCTGGGTGAGTTCAGGTCTCATTCCAGCACGGGAGCGCTGCGTGGCTCCGGGTGGGATGAGCTGTCCCTGCACCGCCAGGTCCATGGATGGGGCTGCAGAGCAGCTCTGTGCTCACCCCACATCCCGCACGGATGCTCACGGGCTGAGGCACAGCAGGACCTGGGGGCTTCAGCTCCTCTCTGGAGGTCTCAGTGCCAGCTGCCATCTCCACATCCTTGAAGAACTGAGCCCAAACAGGAGCAGAGGAGGTTTTCCTTCCCTTGAACAGCAGCTGAAGGGGATTAGGGGTCCCTCCCTGATCCTTCTGGCATCTCTGCACTGCTCTCCCTCCCGGCCAGGGTGTTCCAGCTCTGCTTTGGGAATGTGGGCACTCTCCTGCGGGAGACAAGACAGGATCAGGGCTGCTCCACAGGCTTAGGCTCATCTCTAGCTTGCAGTTCCCTAATTTTAAGACTTTGGGCTCAGTTTCTCTTGTTATTCTCCAGACCTCCCCAGCAGTTCCTGGTGCCGCTCCGACTTCAAAGGGAAATGAGACCTTACATGTTTAATTGAGGCAAATTTCCTCCCTGTTGTCAGGTCAGCGAGGGGGGATTAATGGGGGCCAAGGCTCAGCCCTCTGGGGACACCCAAACATTTCAACACATGGGGCAACCCTGGAAGGTGGAAAACAGGCGATGGGGAGCTGGAGGTGACCAGGGCTGATCAGGAGCAGCTGAGACACATAAATCTCTCCAGCCATCGTGAGCTGCAACCTCCCCCCACCTCTTTATTTAGGCTGTGTTTTCTGAACGTAACCCGAAGCAATTAAGCTCTTTCGTCGGATGTCCTGCCTTCGATTTACCTCCTGCTTAGCGGTATCGCCGGCAAAGGAAGGATGCGAGAGGCTCCCGCAGCCTTGCACGGGGCTGGATGTGGGCAGGGACGGCGCAGGTGAGTCCTGCTGTCCTGGTCCGTCCCTGCAGCTCCGTCACCTCCAGCAGCAGCCCTCACCTCGGGGTCACCTCTCAGGAGGGCAGCACAGCTGGTGGGACCAGCTTGGGTGCCTCAGATGCTGTCCCCCCATCTCCCCTGCCCTCTCCTGGTGCCGGTCCATGCCATTCCCGGCTGATGAAGAAGAGCTGTAGCCGGGAGGGACGAGCGGTCCCCATGGGACACTCCCGGGAGGAAGGGGATCACCCCAGCCCTGCCGAGCTCCTGCCGCTCTCGGCCCTTCCCCCTGCAGAGACGCAGAGCCAGTGACAGATTGTGCCTCACCCGGCCCAGATGTGAGGTTTGTTTGGACAGTTTTGGGGTCACTTCCAGGCTCCCGGAGATGCAGCTGCTGTCAGCAGCCGGCGACGCAGCCCTGCGGGGACCCGACCTCTGCTCCTGGAGGTCCCACCCCCGGGCCCGCGGTGCTGACACCTCTCTCCTGGTTTGGGGAGGAATTTCGGATGGGTTTTCCCCCACCGACCCACCCCATCCCCGAAGGTCTGCTGCTGGCAGCGCTGGGATGTGGCTGGTCCCAGCAGCCATCCGTGGCCCTCAGCCCTGCCGTGCCCGAAGCAGAGCGGACAGTCCAGCCCCAGTGTGATTTGGGATGGCTCTGAAGGATTTCGGATCCCACAGCATCACTGCCCGCCGTCGTAAAGGCAGCGAGTTCACTCTTGTGAGTGACCCCGGCGAGGACGCGGTGCCATTGCCGTGCCAGCCCCGCAGGGAGGCCGAGCTCTGCAGGCAAAGCCCCCCCTCCCATATTTGAGTGCTCAGCCCCTGCTGCGAGGCTGAAGCCCACGAACATTAACCCTGAGGCTGTAAAACCTGACTCGGTGTTTAACAGCCACACGGCGCACCACAGCGAGCCGAAAAACTACGCGGAAATTCCCAAGGCAAGGACTGCGACTGGAATTAATTAGTTCTTGGTCTGACAACCTTTTCTGGTGCCACCAGGTGGTAACAACGCGCAGGAACCGGCTGTCCCCTAATGCCACCCGGCCCCGGACAGCTGCTCTCAGGCACTAGTGGGTGGAAAAGAAATCCCCGTGCTTTGAGACATCGATTTCCAGGGAGCAGCGGCGGAGCATAAATCCTCCCTGGAGTGTTGTATGGCGATGGGGGAATGATTTTGAAGGATGGAGGGATCTTAGCTGCTACCAAATGTCAATTTTCTCGAAAGGCTTTTGGAGAAAAAGGACTTTGCATGAGCCCCGTACACAGCGGTGCAGCGTGGGAGCCTCGGCGCTCCCGCCTTGACCAAGCACTGACGGAGCCGTGTCCCCACTGTGCCTGTCCCCAAAACAGCCACCCACAGCGCGGTGGGAGGACGTGGGACATGGCAGCTTTTCCTGGGGAAACCCCGAGCCTGGTCCCCCAAGCAGGGGAGGGAGGAGGCGGCTGGAGAGGGGAAGGGCAGCGATGACCTCAGCGCTAAACACTCCACGGTGAAAGTTCTTTCTGGGCTTTTCCCGAGCCCTGATCGTCCCCAGGAGAGCGGAGCCGCACAGGGCGCTTTTCATCCGCCGCTCCTGCCCGGCCCCTGCCCGCCCCGCTCCACCTCCCGCGCTCCTGCCTTTACTTCTTCAAGGCGCAAAAAAGTGAAAATCCTTTGATGCCGGGAAGCGACGGAGAATATTTTCTGCTCCCAAAATAAAGGATACAATTTTCTAAGCATCTCCCGGGGCCCTCCCACCTTCCTCATCCCTCGCTCTCCGCTCCTGCCCGCCCCCGCTCCCTGCCCAGGTGAACTCCTGGGCAGAGCCGGTTGTCATCTTTTCAACACCTCGTTTTTCCCTCGCTCCGAGTGTGCAGGGAGCGGCTCTCACTGTTTACACACCTCCGGCTCTGGGGCGGGAGGTGAAACAATCCCGGCTTTCATTCCGTGGAGGGCACCGGGAGATGGAGCAGCCCCGGCCATGGCACCCACCACAGAGCCTGGGATGGCCGAGCTGCTCCTCCCCAGGGACCGCCGCGCTCCCCCCGTGCCAGGATCCAGCTCCTGCCTCTGGGAGGCTCCTCCTCCGCCGGGAAATGTCCAGCCTGGCCGCTGCCTCGAGGTGATCTTGGACATCACCTGCCCATGGCCACTGGCACATTCCTGGCTATCTCCCCACCGTGGAGGGTCCCGTCCCTGCTATCCCATGGCGGTGCTGGTTGCAAGCTGAATTTACCAGGACTGGCGCAGGAGTGTGGGCTGCCAGCAGCCCCTCCCTGAGTTCCCTGTGCCGTTCTGTGACTTACTAAAGGCTGAGCCCGTCCCAGCCATCCCGAGCTCACCGGGGCCGGGGGAAGTGACCCCACTCCCCGGCAGCTGCAGGACCGGAGCCTCCGAGCTGGTAACTGGGAAGGAAAACTCTCCCACTCTCCTCGCGTAGCAGGATTGTCCCATCCCAAGGTTTCTCCAGAGATCTGTGCTCCGGGAGTTTCTCAGCTGCGTGCTTGTGAGGCTGCCCCGATGGAGTGTCCCCCGTGCCAGCAGACACGGCACGTCCCTGTGTGGGGGGCAAATGGCCCACGCCCAGCCTGCGCCTTCTGCTGGTCCTGAGCCCAGGAACGCGTCCTTCTTCGTGTCCTTGGCGTCTCCCGAGCCCCGCTGAGCACTGCACAGCTCGTGCCGTGGGGAGTGGAACAGACTGATGGGGTGTGGGGGAGCTGGATGCTGAGAGCCCCCGAGGACCTGCCCACGGAGACATCACCTCGCTGCAGGTGGAGATGGGAGCACGGAGCCCCCTGGAGCATCGGGCACTGCTGGGAGCTCGGGGATGCGCGGGGCAGTGGTGGAGAGGAGGGGGAGCGGACTCAGAGAACGAGGTCTCTGTGCCAGACCCCTCCGGGAGTGACCTGAGAGCACCCCTGACCCTGCAGCGGGTGCTGAGCATTGCCCCTCTGCCCTCCACAGACGGGAATGGGCTGGTTCTGGCTCGGCTGCTGCTGCAGCTCCTTTATTCATTTATCATCAAAGTCCCGTCTCTGAGACGTGACAGAAAACACACAGATGAGGGAAAGAAGTAAAGTTTGCTGAGCAGGGTGGGATTTCTGTGCTGCTTGGGGGACTGTGTCCTACTTTCTGGTGTTTCTTTCCCTCTCTGACAATACTCCAAGGGCAAAGCCTCCGAGGACCCCAAGCCCTTGACCTTCTTCGTCAGGCAGAGCTGCTCAGACGCAGCCTCCCCGACGGACCCCGGCTGGTGTCGAATCAAGGATGTTGATTGCATTCAGATTCTAATTTACTCAACTTGCTACTAGGAAGTCATCAGAAAAGACGGTTTAAAATCATTCAGGGAAAACTCAGAGCATAAAATTTTAATTGCCACCTTGTGAAATGAGGCTCTCCCGGGCTGGCCAAGCCTGGCTGCTGTGCCGGCATGGATGGAGATGCTCCTCACCAGCTCTGTTGCTGTAGGCAGGGGGATGGAGATGGGGACAATCAGCTGCTGTAGCTGCTGCAGGATTTGATCCCTACAAGCAGCGTAGGGAAAACACTTTGCTGGACACCAGCAGCGGCCCCGGGTCAGGCACTCTGGGCACTCTGCTCTCATCAACACGTGAACTTCCACCCCTTTAGCAAAACCCTTTTGATATCTGTAAGAGCTGCCACCTCCACCTCTGCAGCAGGACTGCATTATTCATGGCAACCTGGTTAATAGAATAATTATGCTTGGTTTCAACTCAAAATTGCCCATGAACAGCCTTCAGGTTTGGTGATGTAATTCAAAACAGCGAATAAAAGACCCCTGGGTACGTGGCCGGTCCCTGAGCCTCGGCAGGATGGAATGCTGGCTCTCCCTGGGCACACACTCCAGCCATAGAGCCCCCTGGGGTTTGTGTTTGAACAAACTCGTGTAAACCCATCCCAGATACCTTGTGAAAATCTCCCTAATCCTCTCTGGCCCCGCACAGTGACCTGCACCCCTCAGGTGCCGAGGGAACGGGGCAGGTGAGGGAGGATGGTGCCAGCACAGACACGGCCTCGCTCCTCTGCAGAACACCACGAGTTTGCACCTGGAAACAGGGAAATGCCTCTGCCTTCCCCCTCATCCTCCCTCTGAGCAGGCTCCTGGCCTTACACAGTTATTTATGTGCTGGAAGAGGCAAATCAAAGATCATTAAGGCGAGTCCAGCAGCAGAGAGCCAGATCTGCTGCCGGAGTGGGGCTTTGCCGGGCAGTCCAAGCCGCTCCCCACTGCCTCAGGCACCCCCATCACCTGCCAGTGTCCCCAGGCACCTCGGAACCTGCAGGTCTGTAAAGCCCCACTCGGGCTGGAGCGTGAGCGTGCCCAGGACAGCATCGATCCCTCTCAGAGCAGAGAGCAGAGCCTGTAATGGGCTGGGATGAGCCGGGGCTGACGGATCCTCGAGCAGCTGGAGATCAATAGCTCTCATAAAGCAGACTGAAAAATAGGGGAGAGGCCTAATGGCACCTGGAGCACTGGGCTACACTCACACAAGAAAAACAATTTGAGGAGGACCAAATAGCGACATTGATCATGCCGCCATTTCCCCGTTTTTATCTTTCTTTGGGAAAGTTCTCAGCTAACTCCAGACATCACAAACTTCTGTTAGAGCCCCGGTGCAAGCAGAGGCTGCACGTGGCATTGCTGCTCTTTGCACCCCCAGTGTGTTGCGCTGCTTGGGTTTAACCCTTAATTAAACCCTAATTTTAATTAGGAAAATTCCCCCTCTCTCCCTCCCTCTCTGCACTGTCAAACCCTTGGATTGGAGGGAGAAAGGAGCACCTCCTGCACACAGGGAGAGGGGCAGAGGGGCTCTGCTCTTGCATTACCCTGGCCTGCCGCCCTCCCTGCCCCGTGCTGTGGAACAGCCCCACACGGTGGCCTCACCCTCACTGGGAAAACCACTGGGGGTTTTGGGGCTGAGCACATCCCCAGGCTGCTGCCCAGGCACCCTGTGGAGTTCCAGGGGTTCTCCATCCCTGCCAGGGAGCCAGAGCTGCCCCATTGCCACCGCCGCGGTCACAGGACACGGCCCCATGGCAGCTCATGGGCAGAGTTATGCGTTCAGGATTAACTCCATGCTGTTCTTGGCAGCACCTGAGCAGATGATTTATCTTGGAATCGACCTGCCTCATTCATTATTTTTTTAGAGGTCGGTTCTGCAGTCGTGGATGAGTTCTGCCAAACAATGCTGGGCTGGGGTTTTCTGTGGGATGCTGTATCTGAAACCCGGGGCCATATCGGAGTCTCTGGGGACTGTGTTCAGCTTGTCATGGACTTAATAAAGTTTATTGAGTCTTCGAGCCTTTAGAGCCTGTCTGATCCTTCATCAGGGCTTACAACTGCCAGGGAAAAGAAATTTGCTGCTCAGGGGCAGCAAATCGCCATGGATGCTAGGGCAAGGCTGGCAGGAGGGCTGGGCAGAGAGGAGTGACCATAAGGAGAGCTGGGTTAGAGCCAGGGAATCTCAGCCTTTGAAGGAACAATTTGCAGAAACTGCCATGGAAGTTACTGTAAGGTCGAAGTGATAAAGCAGAACACAGTGGTTGGATAAAGCAGTTCAGGAGAGATTTATCTGCCTTGTAAGGAAGAATCGTGGCAAGATTGGCTCGGCGGCAGGACCAGAGAGATGTCCTGAGAGTGCGAGGTGGTGGAAAGCCCAGGGAGGCTCCAGCAAGAGAAGAGATCACGGAATCATGGAATCGTAGGGTGGGTTGGAAGGAACATTAAAGCCCATCTCCTTCCACCCCCTGCCATGGGCAGGGACACCTTCCACTATCCCAGGTTGCTCCAAGCCCTGTCCAGCCTGGCCTTGGACACTTCCAGGGATCCAGGCACAGCCACAGCTTCTCTGGGCAGCTGTGCCAGGGTTTTACCACCCTCAGTTTTAAAAATATATCCAATCTAACTGGACCCTCCTTCACTTTAAATCCATCACCACTTGTCCTATCAGACCTTCCCCTGTTCCAGTCATGGCTGAGAACGGCAAAGGGGGATAAAATTGGCGATGGACAACCCCAACCCTCACCCTGCCTGCAGCCTCACGTGGTGTTTCCCTGGACCTGCGGCTCTGTGCCGGTGTTTTGGGGGGTGCACAGCTGCCCTGGGTTCACTGTTCCCAGAATCCTGAGGCAGGAGGGCACTGCCAGAGCCCTCCTAACCCAACCTCTGCATCAGCCTCCTCAGGGCAGATCTGTCAAGCTGGAGCAATCCTGGGAGAAGTTCAGTCCTTGGAGACTGAAAATAACCCAGGCAAAACCCCTTGTGAAACGTCTCCTCTCCATCACTTCAATCCCATCCACTCCACAGAGCCACAGGGGAAAAGGGCCCATCTGTTTGGAGTTTGCTTTGAAAAGGAAAACCCCTCTGCTGGGACAGCATCTCCCAGCGCCTGCTCCTCATCCGCTGATCTCTGCAACCTTGGCACACGGAGCATCTCGGCAACGATTTTTCAGCACACCCGAGTGCAGGAGAGAGCCTGATTTACAATTATCCTTCAGTTACAAAGGTAATTTTAACTGGGATTAGCTGATCCTGTAAAGTAATTGAAGCCAGGAGGTCTGGGGCTGCTGCGCTGTTATTATCACCAGATGCCATCGGAGAAACAAAGAGTGAGGGCTGTCTCCAGAAGTGCTTCCTGAAACCTTCCAATTCCATCTCTCCAGGTATGAAGGGAGGGAGAAATCCGACAGGCAGGGAGAGGGGGAGAGAAGTGTAGGGATAAATGGGCAGCAATCCTAAATGGATCGGGATGGACAAAGGGAAGGTGAGGGAGGCAGTGAGGAAAAGGGCTGCTCGTGGGCTGAGCTCCTGCCCAGGGGCCTCTCTCCAGCCTGCTCTGTGGAAGGGCCGTCTCTTCCAGAAGGAGAGCACTCATCATCCCTTCTTTTAGATAAAGAAACCGTCCTGCAATGAAATGAAGGAACCCCCACCTACCCCCACCCTCCTGGGATACTTTGATACGTTCGCAAATGCCGCAGCTGCATGTGGGGTCACCAGCCCAGTTGGCACTCCTGGCCCTCGCTGCCAGCTCTCCTCAAATCAGAGAGCCCTCGGTGGCTCTCGGGACATCGGTGCTGCTGTCCCAGCTCTGCCTGGAGTGTGGCTGCTGAGCTGGCACCGGCCCCAGCGTGTCCCTGCAGTGAGAACCGGGTTAAGCAGGAGTTCACTTAATTGCTTGGAGGGATTTTGGCTCCTCTGAGAAATCACCAGATCCTGCAGGTCATGGTTGGTGGGAAGCAGGAGCACGGGCAGGAGTGCGAGGATCGTGCAGAGGGAAGGGCTGGGAGCTGCCTCAGCCTCTTCCTGCAGCACCCCTGGGCACGGCGGGGTCCGGCCGCCAGCCTGGCAGAGCCATCCCAG